>VDFB02365414.1:132774-269659 GCA_007258455.2 Sequoia sempervirens
ATCCTCCACTATCTTTATGTAAAGTCATTCTCTTCACATGGAGAACTGATTTTGTCCACTATCAATCCACAATCTTAGAATTTCATCTCCAAGATCATGCAAGGTCACTCTCTTCATTTGAGAAATGATCTTGTCCATCATTATCACTAGCTTATCAATCAAGGATTGGGAAAGGGTCACTAGCACATGTGACACCAATCCACTATGAGATGAGTTGATTCATGTTGTTTGTATGCTTATTTGGTTTTTCTTGTTGTTTTAATATCTTACTTAGCATATCTAACATGTTTCATTATCTCATAGGGATGTTGAGGATTATTTTGGTTTTAAAATGCTAACCATATGCATATTTTCACATCCACATTATGGCTAGAAGAGGGCATAATTTATGTAACGATTCATATAGGAATACATAATTTATGTAATACTGATTAAAGTGCTTTAGACATCTCTCATCTGTTTTTCTTCCATGCAGCTTTCTCACGTTGTTTGTTTACTATGAAAACAACCTTTGATGAATGTTCAAACCTTGTTTCAAAAAAAAAAAAAACATTCTAACTTATGCATGGAATATACTGTGAAAGATTGTGGAATTTGGCCTTTACACCAGATGAATCACATTTGCTTGAGTGTCTCCAAATCGTCCCTTGGCAACTGATCCATCTTGCCTGCATAGTCCTGTAGACACATTTCTGACCCTTACAACAAGACTTCGCAATATAGCATGTTTCTGACCCTGCTTCATAAACAACTTCAAAAGAAAACATTTCATTAAGCTCTTGAAGCTTTAAAAAATCAAGCCCCTGTCAAAAATTTTGTTTCTAGGAATGAATAGTTTAGATATAGGATTGAGGAATAATCATTATGCTTTGATTTATTGGCGTGACTTGATCTAGTGCTCACTAACATATGATTTAATGTAGGTGTAGATCATCTAATACATGCTCATCAAATTAATTGTTGTATATGGAATAGACTAGTCCATCATTCTATTATTGCAGATCAAAGCTGGGATGTGTGGCCTCTTGTTAGATCCAGAATTTCCTGAAAAAATTGTGGGGATAAAAGAATTAAAACATGGGGGAGAGGCAAGGTTGAAGTGAGGCAGATCGAGAATAAGACTAATCGGTAGGTGAATTTTTCCAAGAGAAGAAGTGGGTTACATAAATAGGTGATAGAGCTTGTTGTGCTCTGCGATGCCGAGGTTGCACTTATCATTTTCTCCAGTAGAGGGAAGCTTTATGAGTATGGCAACGTCAGGCTATATTATATTTGAAAAGTAAATAAAAAAATTTGAGAGATCCAGATTGGAGAAAGATCAAGAATGGTCCGACTCCTAGAAATTACAATCTATATTTCCTTGCAGACTTTCAAATGCCAATCGCCTCTTTACCAACAGGACTCGACGGATGCTAAAGATTTTCCTTCAATCATGTATCGAGTCAGAGGAAGATTTGAATCAGAAGTTCCAGTCAACCTCTAAGATTTAGCATTGACAAGATCTCTCTATTTAGGTGGTAATATCTTTTCAGTCATTGTCTCACTTACCTTTCACACGCCTTGTCTATGCTTCCACTTTTTTTTGAAACAATTCACATATTTTGCATTAACTAACAAGACTCCCATTTGGTCGCGAGCTACCGTTGCTTGAAAATTTCTTACACAGTGTTCAGAACTTCTTTAGCGCAATCCTTCATTTGTTTGAAATCTTTTAGAGCCTTCACAGCTTGAAACCATGTCTTTGAGGCATTTTGTTAAACAATTCATGAGCCTTGTCTATGTTTCCACACTGGTTCACGTGCCTTGTTTATCCTCCTGCATTCTACATATCCATCAGCAAAGTTACAACCATAGCATTTAATCTACCTTTTGAAATGACTTTTAGCGCTTCTTTTTAAATCTACCAACTGCATTTGTTTGACAGCTTTTAAAATGGCGATGAAACTAATTTTTCTTTACTTGCCAAGTTGACTCCCCTGAGATAGCTTTCTTTGATCAATTAGTGGCGGGTCTCTTCATGGAGATGGTCAACGCACAAGAGCAATAAGCAGGTGAGATTTGGTCATCACTACATAATCAAAAAGGGTGTGGGATACGAGCAAGATTTGACAACTGCAATTAAGGCTGCGTCCCTCGTAGTTGGTCTAATAGTTATTCAAAAGCCAGTGGGCGCGTAGTTTTGTCTACTGTCATATGCCATTCAAATCATCATCACAATTATTTTCTTTTTGTATTTGAATGCTTGATTTGGCCTTTTAGGTGGGATTTAAATCTTTGATTTGATTTTTTTCATATCAGATGCCTTATCTTGAATAAAATTCCACTCTGAACTTTCCAGTAGTCCAAAATGAATTTAAATGCATCCATAAGAAAAGTCCTTGAAATTAAATATTCTTTTGTGAAAATGGATGTAAATTAGAATTGTATTGAAATTTTGAATTCACCACAAAGAACTCATATGCCTTATCACTTTTGTTTTATTTCTATTTAAAACAAGGTTATGCATAACTTGCTTATGTTTTCTTTTTTTTAGAAGCCATGCATAACCCCTATTGGTGGTGATTATAGGAAATAGGTTAAAATTGAGCATTGGAATCAAGTAAAAGGATAATGAAAAGGAATAGGTACAACGTGAAAATGAAGGAAAGCAAGGAGAATCCTAGCAAAGGAAAATGAAAGGGGGAGCATATTTTGAAAAAACCAAAGTGTTTTTAAATGCTTGAAGTGTTTGTTCAACACTTTTTTACGAAATTGTTACCTTTTCGCTCCTAGGACACTAATTTTCCTTTGGGTCTAAAAAGAACAATTTGATTTTTTCCATTCGCAAAAGGTTAAAATTCAAGCTTAGACACTTACTAGATTTCATTTTGGGCTAAAAATTGGACAAGCAATCTTCATATTTCATTTCGTGCTTAAAACGAACTCACAATTGCTTTGAAGGCTATAAAATGAACAAGTGCTTAAATTGTGTGATTTTGTCTTTGGTGCATTTTTTAGTGCGTATCCTCTCCCCTTGTGCTTTGTGTGATCTAGGGTGCAAGAGAAACACTCAAAATGAATTGTATTGCTTTGAAACACTTCGATTTGGGTTTAAAATTGAACATCTTGTGCGAGTGTGAGTAGGGGAATTTTCGCGTACATTCTCTTTCTTTGTGCCATCAAAGATTGATCAAGTTACAGATTGTGTCTTTGCTTGCTTTTGTTTATCTTAGAGGGCCTGCCTTGGGGAAAAAGTACTCACCCAAGGGAACGACTCAACCAGTAATACTCTAAAGCCAAGAGTATTTCCAGCTGGGATATAAATGTGGGTATTGGTTAAATGCCATTATCACGTGGTTGGCTCTGACAAGATGGATCTGAAAGGGGACTCTTGCCATATGGGTCAATCTCCACGAATGGAAAGTTATTACTAGAACCCATGTACTAGAATTTGTGAAAATCCTTGATCTATTTGTTGGTGCAAGAACGGTCGTTCTGAAGCAGCCCCAAACTTTTACGTTCTTTAGTAGAAATGAAAAACATGCCATGAGAGTTTCATGGGTGTTGATGCTTGGCTGCCCCGTATAAGTGAGTGTCGAGGGGAGCCAAGTAATAAGCATCTAACCATTCGCTAAAGATAAGCGTAGCTAGACTTGTCCATGGGGATTCAACAAATATTGTCTTTCACATCCATAGGGCTTGTACTTGTTCTTTCATTCGAAAACACAAGCAGTGCTTTATCAGTTACTGGAAACCATCATTCAACATCATCATCATTCCACTTTCAAACCCTATTAGGAGCAAATACTCACAAAGTCCAAGAACTGCTTACCCTTGGGACTATGTCCTTAGAGCTTTCTAAGTAATTGGGTTTACATCTTAATTTTCTCCTACAAAGGTCAACATTAGGCAACCCTTGTCCTGATTTCTTGGAACTTCCACATAGCACTTTGTGGGATGAAAAGAAGTTGTGACATTGGACATTCAGTTTGAAACCTAATCAAGAGTGTGTTTGTGGTAAAAAGAATCCATTAAGCAAAGATTAAATCAATTGGACCCCACACATGTACTTGATATCTTTTGATCTTATTGGTCTGATTCATATGAGAAAAGTGTGTTCTTCAATACCTTGGCCTAGTAAACAAAGTCTCTCTAAGTCTTTTAGGATCAAAATCAAACACTTCATCCATCTCACACATTGATCAAAATTCACTCATCCAAACAAACTTTAAGAACTTTGAAAACATCATTCTAGATTTGGGTAAGTCATCAAAATCAAAAATCATTTGTTTAATTAGGTGTGTGGGATGCATCCTTTTCATACATTAATTAAATCAACCTTCCTTTGAACAAATTCATCCTAAGATTAAGATCCAACATCTAGGGCTAGCAAGTTCATCATCCAAATCAAACCAATCCAATCAAAACCCTAAGTCTAGCATTGATCCAAAGTCCCTAAACGTTCAACACTCATATCATTCACCTTTCATCCTTCATCTCGTCATTGATCCTAAGAACCTTAGAGGTCACTTTCATAACAAGGTCAAAACACAAGGAGAACATGGAATACAAACTTGATCCCTACGTCTTGAGTAATCCAAATCAATTGAATCTTGAAAGCCTTATAATTCCGATTGATTATCAAAACTCACACTTATACAATCCATACATGGGACCATTACCTTCGACAAATGTCAATAGAACAAAAAGTGTGAGTGTGCCGAAATCAAAGATTGGAACACATTTCCCATTGGGAGATCTAAACCCAAAACTACAAGTCTATCAATCGAACAATTAATGCATGAACCTTGAAACGAACAATGTCATCCCACCAAATCCCTACAAACCAAATGAGAAGGCACCAAGTACAAGTTTTCAAAACATGAATCTAGAAAACTTTGGGATGGATACATTTGAAAATTATACGAATGTTCCCAACATGAACAATGGTCAATTCCAACCTATCCTAGCAAATCTGAGCATCATCCCAAATCAGAACATTATCCAAGATCAGTTTGTCCATCCTCCCATTCAAACACCACAAGGGCACATTCCAAATCTGCTTAAACAAGAGCCAAATCAACTATATCAAGGGAGTCAAGATCAAAATCAAGAACAAAATTGGCTAGATCAAATTGCTGCACTTTCCAAAATAGTTGAGGCATTGTGCCAAGGGAAATCTCCACCACTATTACCAACATCATTCCTTGGTTTAGGGCTTCCCCCTTTACCTAGCACCAATCACTCCACCCAAATCAATCCACCTAACGTCAATCAAACCATCACGTCAAATCCCTCGAATATACCATCGACATCACATCAATGGATGGTATTTAATCAAACAACAACATTGATCCCAAATCGAAATACGATCTCCCAAGGACCTATCACCTCGATCATTCCAACCATCACTATCCCTTCAATCATTCCAACCACCACTATCATGCCCATCACATCTCAAACACTCACTATCGCTCCAAGTGTATCTCAATCACTTGTCACCGCATCCAACACGATTCCAAATACACCACCACTACCGCTAAAACCAAGTGCAATAAGTCAATATCATAGCATCGCACTAAAAACACATCAAGCCTACCAACAAGGGCTTCAACAATCTTAAGCTGCTCAAGCCTCTCAAGCTACCCAACCAACACGAGCACAAACACAAAAGATGACAACTATTGAAAACAAGGATCAAGATCAATCCATCACTAAGCACATGTTTACTTCATCCAATGATCAAATCGACATATGTCAAGAGTCACTTTTGAATCCGCAATATCATACAATGATCAATTCAAGAAATATCAACATCACTTGACTCTATGGTCGAAGACATTCACAATCTCTCCACCGCAATTGTCGAAAACAATGATCAAAACTTCTCCATCGAGGAGCACATTGAGGATGTATCTACACAATCCAATGATCAACTCACCATACATCAAGAGCCACTTTTTAGTGATCTCTTTCAAGGAGTGTTAGGATTATTTGATCCAATTGACATAATGCACGATACGTTGACCAATGATCATATTGAAAATGTCTGTACATTGCCTTATGAGTTAGAGGATATATCTCAAGAATTTATTCCAAAGCATGATCAAAATATTTCACCAAGGTTTAGCAATGGTCCTTTCCAAAAAATATTGACATCCTTCGACCTCATGGTTATAGATACTGGGAGAACCCTGAACTCGACACTTGAGGATATTGAACTACTTACCATGCCTAATAACAACATCCAAGAACCTTTTATAAGTAATCCATCAGTTGAAACTGACCCATGTCGAGAACTTGATCCAAAGCATGTCGAAAGCAACTCCGAAATCATTCAAGATAAAGAATTCGTATCTACAAGATATTACAATGATCTAATGGACACTCTCTTATCTATGCAAGATGATCATATCCATGTAGCACATACTCCTCCATCTACCCATGGGATGCTTTCTATGGATGGACACGTAGATGATCTTCATCTAGAACAAGATTATGTTACACAAAAAGAGCAGATTATTAACTCCTACAGTCAAACGGAGTTGTCAACATCAAGATCAAATATGTACATCATGAATAAAGATATCCAACATTATCCGCTCAAGGAAACAAGTCAGATAGAACAATATAATCCAGAGTTAGCAGAGCAGCAAATTGAAAGAATGTCACCTACGGTGGTCATTTGTCAGAGCATGTTTATTGAAAAAGATATCTCAAAACAAGCAAAATCAAAGCATGAAGGTACTACCATCACCATACTGGGGGAAACTTCGTCTCAAGCAAACGTCAACATAGGGAGCACGAAGAGTACTTATGATGAAACTAGTGTCAATACTACAACCAGCCATGTCATGAATCTTCATCCACCTAACATCCCATCCATGAATTGGGACCAATGTCAAAAGAAAGGTTTGAATCAAAGTACGAAGAACATTATCAAATCAAAAGAAGTTGAGAAGCATAATGGAAAAATCAAATACATATGGATACCAAAGAATACAAAGAAAGATCATCCCTATCAAACTCCATCAATCAAAGAAACTATGGGGCAAAACAAAAAAGGGAAATGTATCCATCCAAGATGTCCGCAAAAGTGAAAGTGGGCTTTTCAAGCAACGTACAAGGTATATCAAGCAGTTGGTTATAATTCCACGCACACTTCCGTATGCACCCATCATTGCTCATCTTCCCAAGTTTGGAGAGTCAAAGGTTCCAAACTGTCAACCAATCCATCTTTTATCCCTAGACACACTCCATCCACGCCTCCACACTGATATCCAATTCTCACATTGACCATGTATTGGAAATGACCCTTCATCATAAGGATTCAGAAGGCAATCTATCGCGATGTGCGCACAAAGACAGAGTTAACTCCGGTATCAGTAAAGTAGATTAGGAATCTCAAAAGTTGCATTCAAGTGCACGTATCTTAGTGAAGTAGCTCCTTCAGGCAGGATACCGATAGCACATTATGACAAAAGCATCTACATCAGAAACACCTCATGATTCAACATGAGCTTAAAATCTTTCGGAAAATACAAAAAAAATCAAAAAATATGAAAATCCAAAAAAAATTTAAAAAAAAGGATTGAAAACAGTAAAGATAAAAATCGTCCTCTAGTGAAAACCGCATGGGCGGTGCTTTGGGAAATACCATGACAAAAACTTGGCAAACAGGCGTCATGTGTAGAATCAAGCATCTACGTGCACCACTTCAGGTGAAAGCATCTCATCCCATCCGTAATAAATCAAGCATTGCATCTGTCCTATCCATAATAAATCCATCCATCCATGAACCATTTATCCAATCCAATCGCATATATCTGCATCCATCATCTGAGTTATCTTGATCTTGACAAATTTTCGGGCACACTTTACGCTTGCTTATGGTAAACATCTTGACATGGGCCGTTTTCATTAAATCCTATCCTATGCAGCATTATCTGAGCCATGAAGCGTTATCCAAATGAGCATTCTTTATCCGAACACCTTATCTTATCGCAAGATAATCCTTGGCATCCTTTGCGTATCCATCCATCTGTACACTTAGCTGAACATCCATCCATGGCATTCCATACATTGCTAGACATTGGGGGCAGATATTTACATCTTGCTTCAGGAATAAACCTTGATCTATATCCTTCGCCTTATATGGTGATATGAACATTAAAAGATGTGAAGCCAAATTGATCAAAGCATTTGTGATCCGAATCACTAGCCCATGACATATTTTGACGAAAAAACATTCCTTATCAAAGCTTTATCTTTCATCGAACATCAATCCAAACAATCAATATCAATTGCATCTAATGCACACTTCAACGTCAAACGACACATCAAATAATTCAAACAACTTTTGTTCCAAACCAAGCTTTATCGATCCCGATCAATCCATCCTTGCATTGTTGTGCATCCTCAACAATGTTATCCTCATCAATCTCGATCAATCCATCCATCCTTGCATTGTTGTGCATCCTCAACAATGTTATCCTCATCAATCCTGATCAATCCAATCCTTGCATTGTTGTGTATCCTCAACAATGTTATCATCATCATCAATCCATCGACTTGATCGTTCAAACTTAGCTTGGTTTTCAGCAAAATCCCAAACAGAGTACTGATATCATCATTCATATCCATATCCAAATCGTCAAAATTGTGCAAAACATCAAAATCCAAAAACACTCAAAAAATCAGAAAACATCAAAAACATTGGAATCTGAACTACGTCATCTCTGAGATTAAACGTAGGCAAGGCTAATCCCTGATCAGCCCCCGAGACATCAAAATCCAAAAAAAACATTTGAAAAACATCAAAATCCCAAAACATCGTGAAAATAAAAAATCAAAACATTTGAAAAATCCAAAATCAAAAGCAGTCCAAACATTTCAAAATGTCAAAAACATCCAAATATTTGAAAAATCATCGTCTCATATAAACTTTCTTTTCGAAATAATCAATCATCCATAATAAAGCCCGATCATCACCTTCAAACTTTGGCAGCATAAATAGAAACAATCACAACAATCAGCAAAAGCAAGCTTCAATCATTAAAACCAAAAGCTTAAATAACAAAGCTGTTAACACAAATCAAAAATCGTGATCATTCACAAACATGTCCGGTCGACCTTATATCATGACCTATCAATCAATTTATCAAACCATCATCATCCTATACAATGCTGTGTCTAGGATATATGGATTCAGACAATGGGCATCATTTGGATATCACCACTGGATCACTTATCTATCAAAACACATCCCGCTTTGGTGAAGGTATGAGAAGAACATTGAAGATGTTTGCATATGATAACATTTTGGTTATCTTATTCACTCATTCCAAGGACCTCTCGATGATATCAAGCGAAGGATTTAGAGATAGAATGGGGCAACAATCGTATCTTTGTCGTTGTGCTTGTTGGACGTTCTTGTAAAATAACTTGGCGAATACTTGCTTTGTTAGATATGTATAGAGGATGTTTTGGATGGCTTGTTGACTATTGCATTGATTGGTTATACCTCTCCATGTTTTGGTCCGAGATGTTTAAAACTTCTAAAGTGCATCCTAGCAAGGTTTCCATATGTCAAGTGTGAACGGGAATACTCCTATCTATTTGTCGAGTCAAAGTCCATCACACTAAGTACAATGCCATCTGGTCCTTTATACCTTGATGCATCGTACTTATGCATGTTATCAAACATAAAAGTGACCCTTTGAAAATCCCAATCCTTGATAAGAAAATCATCCATCTATCAACATCATTTCTCATCATCATCTCTCATAATGTTGGCTTCTTGGACCCTCTTGTCATCATCTAATGTCTTCCGCACTAACATCACAGCATGAATAGTTAACCATCATCACCAGTGCATCCATCTTGCATCCATAAATCATCTCACATACATATCATCATCATAATATAGATCTGTTAGTCTAAGCATCTCATAAGTCATCCATTGCATATTATAGCATACCACATCATCCATGTCATCCATCATCACATCATATAATCATTTAAGTTGTTTAGGACAATATAGATTTGTTGTTCTAAGCATCTTAAAACTCATCTCATTTGCATCATCATCCATAACCATCCATTTTGAACCTCTTTATCGTGAGATCGACCCTCAAATTGAATCTTTTCGCTCGATCTTTCGAGGGGGCAATGTACCAGTGTACTTCTTTCCGCTGGGGCATCTGAAAAATCAGAAAATTTTTAAATTTTGATCGCGGAAAGTTTATTCTTTGAACCAACGCAACAAGTACATTGCTTCAAAGAGGGGCAAAATGTAGACATGCAAAATTAGCATTATGCATTCATCAAGTAAATCAGGCTTCACGTGCATCCACTCATTCAGTTAATCAGGTTCACCTTCATCCATTTATTAAATAACCTCATTTCCTAAGGTCATTTATTTAAAATCAAATAAACATTATCATCAACCTTTTTAATCAAATAAATCAAACATCCATCATAATGCATTTCCATCCTTTTTGATTTAAATAAATCAAATATTTATCTCAAAGAGGTCAAACTTATCCTAATCATCATCCTAGCTAATTAATCCTGATCTAATGCTAATCTCACCCACTTGCATTCTCTAGATTTAGCCACTTGCACATATAAATCAATTTATTGATTTATTAAATCCAAGATTTTCCATCAACATGGCATTTATGGGGAATATTCCCTCAATTTTGAATTCAAAGGCAAGTTGCTTTGTCCCTCCAACATTGCATTTATTGCTCATTTTCTTGTCCCCCACTTAGCATTTACTCTCAAATTTGAATTCAAATTCTCCCTCTCATGGGCACTCTTCCCAAATCTTGCACATGCATCAACCACTCACATGATGACAAGTTTCCATCTCATTGGCTTGTTTTTTGATCCCACATTGCTCTCTCATATGCATTCTTTCAACTTGATAATCTATAAATGAGAGGCTTCATCCTTCAAGCAAGCTCTCGATCATCTCCATCATTTACACAACTTGATGCAAGGTCATTCTCTTTGAGAACTTATCTTGTCCATTTATCATCTCCATATCCATAGCAATTTCATCAC
Source organism: Sequoia sempervirens (assembly GCA_007258455.2). NCBI lineage: Eukaryota > Viridiplantae > Streptophyta > Pinopsida > Cupressales > Cupressaceae > Sequoia > Sequoia sempervirens. The sequence goes on from VDFB02365414.1 coordinate 143,824, forward strand.
TAGCTTTGATCAAGGATTGGGAAAGGGTCACTAGCACATGTGACACCAATCCACTATGAAATGAAGTTGATTCATGTTGTTTGTATGCTTATTTGGTTTTTCTTATTGTTTTAATATCTTACTTGGCATATCTAACATGTTTCATTATCTCATAGGGATGTTGAGGATTATTTTGGTTTTAAAATGCTAACCATATGCATATTTTCACATCCACAGGCACCTTGGTTGGGGACTATTGGAGGAATAATCAGTGGGTTGGTATCTCTGCTATTAGTCCAGATCAATGACCCCTGCGGTCTCTCCTTAACTCTGTGGTGCTCAATTCGCAAGCCAGGAGGACTCTTTGGTCTGGAAGTTGTCTTCTTCAGGGAATTATTTTGTTTCTTTAATGGTGGCCTCTTCTTATCAGTCCTCCCCTTCCCCTGTGTGGGTGAAGGCTTGGGTGCACAACCTTATTCCTAAAGTCAACATCTTTGTGTGGATCCTTCTTCAGAATAAACTTCTCACTAATGACAACCTTTGCAAGCATGGATTCTCTTTTCCCAAGAGATGTTATCTTTGTTGTGCGGAGGCTGAAACTGTTTCACATATTTTTCTCCTCTGTCTTTTTGTCTATGAAATCTAGTGCAGGATTTTGCAATTGTGGGATCTTAGTTGGGTTTTTCCTGGAACCATCTTGGATTTTTATTGCCAGTGGAAGGCTCCTTCAAGCAACCAAGTGATGAATCTTCTTTGGAGATACATATTCCCCCACATATTCTTTGGAAAGAGAAAAATAATAGAATCTTCTGGGATTCGGCTCTTTCGGAGGAAATTGTCTTTGGGAAAATTATCAGGGCTGTGAGAGAGAATTTCAATATGCTTAATAGAAAATTCAAGTCTAAGGGAAAGGTCAACTACCAAGATTATGAGCTCAGAGTTATTGAGGCTTGGAAGATTAATGTTGAGACTTCTTCTACTCCTAATTCCTCTAAGGGGCCTAGAGATGGTATCCATTGGAACCTCCCTCCTCCTGGTTGGGTCAAAATCAACTTCGATGGGGTGGCCAAGGGTAATCCTGGGCCTGCCGGGTGTGGAGTGATAAGGGATGACAATGGGTGTTTTATTGCTGCAATTTCTCTCCCCTTGGGCACCCAGACTAACCACATTGCCGAAGCCATAGGGGCATTTCAAGTTTTGAATCTCGCTAGTCAATTGAATCTTAAAAATGTGTGGCTTGAAGGGGATTCAAATAATATTATTCAATGTATAAAGGGCCTTCAAAAACCTTCATGGGTCCTATAGAGAATTGGATTAATCTCTCCATGGGGATTATTAGTAACTTTGAGAATTGTTATATTTCTCATGCTTATAGGGAAATTAACACGGTGGTAGGCTTTTTTGCCAACAAAGGAGTTCAGGCGATGGACAAGGTGATATGGCAGAGGAGTGATGAGTTGGAGGCTGACGTCATTGCCTTAATTATGTATGACCGAATTCACGAGAAGGTGCAAATTCTCCCTACCAACGAATGATTGTGGAGTGTCATGTCATGCATTCTCCGGACTGCTGTTCAATTATTTCTCATTGCTGGCCGAAGCTCAACATAAGTATTTTCTATTTTGATATTTGGTGCTTCACACACTTTCTGGGTATTTCGTCGGCCAACTTATCTGGTGTTCTAGAACTCTCTGAACATGTCTACAATTCTACCAACATGGGTGGTGAGAGTCGCAGGGTGGAGTCGACGAATTGTGAGCAGCTAAGAAACAACACAAAGGTTTGGGAGATGCTACAGAGAGGCAGGATAACCATTTTCATTGAAAAAATCCATGGATGGGATCCAAATATCACTAGGTTTTTTGCCAAAGAATGGAAGGATGGGGAGATTAATTTGTTTGGGAGAAAGGTTTTCATTGATGAGCAGTTAATTATGGAGGTTATGGGGCTTTCTATTGAGGGCATCGAGTTTTATAGGGACATGAAGCTCTTGGACCAGGCTGTGTAGAAATTTCCGAAGACTAAGAAGGAAAAGGAGGACCTACGAAGGACTACCAAAAGCTATTATGATTCTGTGAGGATTGTCTTGCATTGGAGGAAGGTGTTGAATGTACTCATGGAGTACATTACCCTAGACGATCATTACACTAGGGTTTTTGGGTACCACTTCGTGCTCCTCAACCATTTCCGACATCAGGTTAGGGTTTCTTTCCCTTTCTATCTTGCTTCTTCTTTGAATGCCAGTCTGAAAAACTATAGTGAGAACCTGATTAGGCATTCTATTCTCCATGGGGGTCTGCTTGTTTTAATCCATGATCACTTTAAGGCTATACCGACTCTGTCCCACCAAAATCCTTCCAGGGGAAAGGTAGCAATTAGGGGGAAAGGAAATCCTAGTGATTCTCCCAAGAAGAAAGGAAAAGGGAAGGTTTCAGAGGATCCTTCTTATGATGTTAATTCGTCTGATTCACAAATGACCCCTTCGTTTGAGTATTCCAGTTACCCTGCCACTGACAGAGAGGATAGGCCCCGTTTTCCCAAGGATCTCAAGGCAGAGGATCATTACTTTAAAGCTGAACGTGAATTTCTTGCTGACATTCTTGCTATTACTTGTAATGGGTCTGTGGATTTCTTCCAGTTAATTAGATGGGTGTTTTTTGAGATTAAGGAACTTAAGCTAAATCAAAGGGCTATGGACAACAAAATGGATAGGGTTGACAAGAATGACAGTAATAACAGAGAAAGTGTTAAGGCCACTGATTTGTGGACTGTTGAAGAAAAGAAATATATGGTGGAGTGCCTTAAGAAAATTGTTGAGGATTTGCAACATTTTAAAAGTAACCATGAGGGCAGGCTTTTTGATATGCAGGAAAAAATGAGGAACATAAAAGATTCTATCCATAAAGTGTTGGAGATGAGCCACAAAAATTTAAAATCAACGGCAAAGACCATGAATACAATGGTTGAAAATTTGGAAAATGCCTATCAAGTCAAAACGACGGTGTATGTAGATGTTGAGAAAGAGGAAAGCTAGGTGCAAGGTGGCGGGCCGAGTAATAGAACCAAAGCGAACCTAAAGAGGAAAGTTGACCAGGACCTTGTGAATATTCAGGAAATTAAGAAAGTTGCTATAAACATGAACAAACTTGAGTAGGAGGCAACGAAGATCCTCAGGCATCTAGCCTAGTAGCTGGACTTTTGGTGGCTTTTTGTTGGATTTTGTTGTGTTGCCTTGGGTTGTTTATTGTTCTCATCTGTGTTGGTAGCTGCTTGTTTTTTATTCGGGTCCTTTTAATGCTGTATATTTCTCTTGTTGACTGTTAAGGGTTTCGGGGTCCCTTTAAAACCTATTTGTTCCTTAATCAAAAACATTCTTTAGACAATATTTTAACTCTTATTTTACATTTGACAAGGTCTTTCTTCAAGATTTTAAATTTAATTACTAGCAAGGGACTTATTTAAACATCACACTAATTGATTCCCAACCATCATAATTTAGTTGTTTCTTTCCATATATATATATGTATATATATACTTTTGACTTGATTATTAGCACTCGCATTCTTTTGCTTGTTATTTTAGGCTCTAAATAGTAAAACCTATTGGTTTGATAGTGGTTTTATTTCTCCTTTAACTTCCCTTAACAATCATTAATTGCAAAAGTGCTTAGGTAAGTTTATAGTTTCACCTTTTTAATTCTTGGTAGAAATATGATTTTGACCACTTTTCTAACTTGAAGATACTATACAATGTAAAGCTTTAGTCATTGGTTGGTGTCATTATTCATGCAATTTTGCTTGCTAATCGTAAGTCGATTGACTTTATGATTTCAAACCTTTAATAGAGAAATTTTATCTTATGTTAAATCATGATTTTTTATTGAAAAAAAAGCCTAGACAGGTTTATAAGTTATTAATGCCTAAGGTACATGCTCAAGGTTGATTCTAATCCATCCTTAAGTTGCATTAATTATCATTACATAGGACCAAAAATTAAGTTCTTCAAAAATTAAATCCTTAATTTTCCTTTTATCAATTCCCTATTTAAACTAGAGGTGCTTCAAACGCATACATGATGGAAACTAAAAGTTTTAGATAGGGTGGTACACTTTGTTGATCACATAATTTATTCGCAAGTGGAACTTAGGAAAATATTACCCTAACAACCATGGTTTACAAAATGCTACACATATTTATGGGTCAATCAATTCTCCCTTTTAAGGTTACCCGAGGGAACTTAGAAAGATCCTCAATAAAATGTTCTATTATCAAGTTATGACGTGAGATTCTAGTTTAATGAATCCAACTTAACTCATTCAACTTTTGATCTCTCAAAATTTAATTAATTAGTAGGGAACATTTTAAGCTTTTAAATCCCATCTTGAATTAACTTTGTATTATAGAATAAAATGACACAACATAATTGTTGAAATACTCTAGCTCTTAATAAATAAATAAAATAATATTTGTCTCAAACATGTTTATCCCTCTTTATTTTTATTCTATTTTAGAAACAAGAACGATAATCTGATAACCTTAAAATTCCTAATTCCCAAATGAAACGGGTTAATAGTATCATTTTAAAATCTTAATTATCGAATAAATAAATAAATATCTTAATCTTATAATATTTTTTTAACTTACATATAAATCGCATTAATAATATCATTTATATTTTAATGAATAAAAAAAAAAAAAACTAAAAAAAAATATTTAAATTATATTTTAAATGAATAAAAAGAAGTGAAAAATTGTTAGATTTTTAATCCTATAAAAGAATGAATATTAATATTTAAGTCCTTTGCTTTATAACTAAACTATTTTACATTCTCATAAAACAAATAAAAAGCATCCTTTTAAATTTTTAATTAGAAATAATAATAAATGGAAAAGGGGAATCCTTTCTTTTTATAAATATAATTTTTTTCTTATCTTAACTTACCTTTTAAGCTTTCCCTCTCACGTGAAGGGCACAAGAAAAGCAAAATTTTATTGGCACGACTTTTCCTTAAAAATTCATGTTTAACAATTTTATTTTTATTTTATTTCTGAACTTGCCCTAAATTTGGGTGCTACAAACCTTAACGCCCTTAATTTAAGTCCTCTCATTCTCTCTTTTTTTTTGCAAGGCAGTTGAAGCCATGACATGGCGGCTGAGATGGAGGAAGGTTGTAGAGCGGATGATGCAACACTGACCTTCATATTTCTAGGTTTCCATGATTCACTATTTTTTTTTCCTTGTTGCAGAAGACTGGTTTCCGACACTACACTAGGTGGTTGATCACTTGATTTATTTAAAATTTGTTTTCTTCTCTGATTTATTCTATTTCTTTTGTGCCTTTGATGGGGTGAAAGAGACATCAAAGATAAGAGGTTTTTTTTTTTTGTTTAAATCTTCTATCTTTTTTATAATGTAGATCTGAGAGAGGGTAATCCAAGTGTAGTCAGAAGAAAAATGGGACGTTGGGGAAGAGGGAGCACTACATCCTTACAAATACAACTGCATGGGTGCCGTGAAAAGCAAGGTAGGTTCTTGGGAATAAGAGATAGCAACTTATGCATTTTTTTTATTAATTAATTATTTATTTATATACTGTGATTTCATTATTTAATTTTCTATTATTTTCTTATAGATGGAAAAGATTGATGAAATTAAAATTTATCTCTGCAGGCCACAATCTCTATTCTTTTCCTCTATTTTTCCTTTGTCTAATTTATTTGCTTATTTCTTATGTGATTTTCTATTTGTAATCTACAAGAAGGAAATGAAAAATTATTATTATTATTTTAATACTTGCAACTATAAACCTGAAATACTTGACTAGCACCAATCCAGATCCTTAAATCTAACAATAGAAAATAGACTTACCGAGCCTTAGTAAGTATTATAAACTAATAAATAATCCTTCCTTACACATATATGTTCATATAGCCATGTATATGTAACAATAACATGTTTTATTTTATTTTATTTTCTTCTAGCAATCAAACAAAACTACAATCTAACTCCATATAGCTAAACCAGTGGATAAGAACCTTTATTTATTTTACTATGAAACAAGAAGGTAAATCCATGATTTATCAAATTTTCCTTTCTTTTTCAAAGAACATTAAAACAGAGAGATATATGTATGTCTTTTGTTTTCTTTTGGTTTTTTTTTTTTTTAATTGAAGCTTTTGTACTTTGAAATGAAATAACTTATTTTCTTTTCAAGTAAGTTATAACATAATTACTGGAAAACATAATACATTAACATTGTTGTTGAAACACTACTGTAAAAAGATTCTCAACATAAATATTTAGAACAACAAAATCAGCAAGTATTTCCCTACATTATAGATATAAGTGCATACACACATAACTTCTAATATTTAACAAAGTGCTCTACAAGGTAGTTCCCACATTGTAATAACCCTCTCAACCCATTTATACATACAAAGAGATATGATTTCTCTGAGTTGTAAGCAACTTCAAGACCTCCCACTTACACAAAGGACACCAGAACAAAACCTTCTTCAAGGACCAAAGAGGTGTTCAAATAGAACTATCAACCTACATCCAGTATAACACCAAAATCTCCTACATGACCAATTGGAAAGCTCACCTCCCAGCCATTGACCTACTCATAGGTTAACCCCAAGCTAGGAGATCAAACCAATAACCCAGGGATTATAATCCATGCCACAAACGCAAAAATAAATAAATAAAGCTTACTATTCTATTTGAAATAACTCACGACTTCACAACACCCATAACCAAGGGAGATCACAATATGGAAATATTCATAAAGACTCCATTTAGGGAGAGATGAGGAGGCACCCTCACTCTCCCATCACAACCCATAAACCACATTATTCAGACCCAAAATATATAAAAAATCATAAAAACATTTTTGCATTCCAAAACCATGTTACATTCATCTATTCATACATGTAACAACTACATGATTAGTATGGAGATTGACCTTATGATGCAGATCAGGGGTGTACAATTTTCCAACACACTCAACCAACCACCCTTGAGAACCCTTAGTCAATCAATCAATGGGCTTTCCTTCACAACCACCATTGTTCCTAATAGCCTTTCAAAAAATCCTTTTTGGAAATATCTTGTGGATTAGGCACGATCTTCAAAATGTTAGAACATTTTCAGATATCCTTTTGGCTCTTATGACACATATCTGGAAATGAAGTAGTGTTTCTTTGTATGGAAAGGCTCAAAATTTGACTGTCCTCCTTCTAAATAGGCTTAACAACAATGAGGTTTTGGCTCCAAAAGGGTTTTAGGGTTGTGCACACACCTTCCACACATCTCACCAAGTCCCAATTCATTTCTCCTCTCTCAAAGACCACTCTACAATAGCCCTTCACCAAATCTTTTAAGTCACTAGGGTATTCTTGGTCTGATACATAGAGATATCAGACCTTCAAGCCATCTCCACACGTGCAAGCACCCTCTCTTGCCTCTAAAACTTTGAAACATCAAAATACACATCAAAACAATCCATTCCACCAAATTTTAGATTTTTCTACCAGTGGAATGGAGAACTAAGCATTTTTCTTATTCACTGGTTACCCTACCTAGGGTTTCGACCAGTCTAGAGAGAAATCAACACAACTTCTTCAATTCTCAATTAAATTACATGCAACCAAAATAAAAAGGAGTTAGATTCAATACACTCATCTCCAATTGATTTCAGACCAATACGGTGTCGTATAGATCCGTACCACACTAGATAGCAGCAAAAAATGTTCAAAAAATGCAAAAACATAATTGTTTTTATTGCTTCAACTTCAAAACTTCATCAACCAACCTTCTCCTTCGATGATACAAGGATTTTTAAAGCATTTACAACCATGTCCCAATGGTCACTAACCACATTTCAAATTATGGACTAACAAAACATCATTGTGTCCATTTGTGACAAAAAGTTGCTTGACAACATTATGCAACATTGATAATTTTTGCATTTGCACACTACCCTACACCTAATGACTCAACCTAGACTCCAACTGACATGAAATGGTCTAGAAATACCTTATTACATGAAAAAAACACAAACAAAACCAAAATTCCAAGTTTTGACCCTTGGAGGCATAAAATGACCTATGGGTGCCCCTGCACCATACTCCCAAGGGAAAGAAAGCTCAAGCCCCACTTGAGGACAAAACTGCAACAGTATATCCATGCTTGATTATATCATTCTCACACATCCAAGTGGAATCTTCATGAGGCAGACCCTTCCACTTGACTAGGTACTGAAAATAGACCTTATTCTTTGTCTTCTTGAGCTCCTTTGTGTCCAAAATGCATTCCAACTCCAAAGGTTGGCTTGGTGGAAGATCTCTGACCCATTCCTCATCTGATAAATCTGATGAACCTGCATTATCACTTGCAACAACATCCCCTTTGTAAGGGTAAAGATCAGAAACATTAAAAATAGGAGAAATGGTAACACCAAGGGGAAGCTCCATTTCATATGTATTCTCTCCAAACTTATGCACCACTTTGCATGGCCCTATCTTCTTTATTTGTAGTTTAGATTACTTCCCCTTAGGAAACACTTTTTTCCCCAAATGAGCCAAAACCAAATCCCCAACCTTGTATTGAACTTCTCTCCTCTTTAGATCATCATTATATTTATACTTATCGACACTCCTTTGAAGATTTTCCTTGACCTGTTGGTGGATATCTTGCATAGCCACAAAAAATTGTTCACCTTTAGCACTCCTCCTTTCCATGCTACTGACATCTCTCAATTCAAACACATCCCTGGGCTGCAAACCATAAACAATCTCAAAAGAACTTTTACCAACACTCTTATTCACCGAGTCATTATAGGAAAAATCTGTTTGAGGAAAAATCAGATCTCATTGTGTTGAATGCTCTTTGGTTAGACATATTAGGAGGTTCCCAAGGCTCATATTCACCACTTCAGTCTTCCCATCAGTTTGAGGGTAATAGGTAGAACTGAAACTCAAATTAGTACCAAGTTTCTTCCATAAGGTTCTCCAAAAATGACCAACAAACTTGATGTCCTTGTCTGAAACAATGCTAAGAGGCAAACCATGGATCCTTACCACCTCTTTGAAGAATAGACCTGCTATGTATGAAGCATCATTAGTGCTTTTTACAGGTATAAAATGAGCCATCTTAGAAAACCTGTCCACAACAACATACACCGAGTCAAAACCTCTTTGTGTTCTAGGAAACCCCATTACAAAATCCATACTAATTTATTCCCAAGGCCTATTGGGAATGGGAAGAGGTTGGTATAACCCCACATTAGTGCTAGATCCTTTAGCCCTTTGACAAATAGTGCACTTTTCAACAAATTTCCTCACATCAGTTTGCATTTTTGGCCAATACTAGTGCCTCTTCAACTATTCCAAGGTCTTATCCAGACCAAAATGACCTGCAAGGCTGCTACTATGATTTTCTTTGATTAATTTATCCCTCATTGAACATTTAGGAATACATAATTGTGCCCCTTTCAACAACAAATCATCTTGGATCAAAAAATCAAGCCATTTATCATTATTGTTGCTACAAGGCTGCCTACAACTTGCATAAATTTCCTTAAAATCCGCATCCTCAAGATACATACCTTTTAAAGAGTCAACTCCTATGCTTTGCAACTGAATTTCCTACACCATTAGAGACCTTATACTCAATGCATCTTCCACCTTGTTAGATTGCCCCTTTTTATGTTTAATGGTAAAAGTAAAACCTTGCAAATATTCAACCCATTTCACATGCCTATGACTAAGTTTATCTTGACTATTCAAAAATTGGAGTGCATGATTATCAGTGTACACTATAAACTCCTTAGAACACAAGTAATGTCTCCATTTCTTTAATGCTTGCACCATTGCATATATTTCAAGGTCATAGGAAGAATACCTTTTCTCGGCTTCATTCAATTTTTCACTAAAGAAGGCAATAGGCCTATTTTCTTGACTTAGCACAACACATATGGCATGGCCACTTGCATCACATTCAATGGTAAAGACCTTATCAAAACTAGGAAAAGCCAATATAGGCTACTCATCCACCCTCCTTTTCAAATACTCAAAACTCCTATCATCATCACTAGATCAAACAAACTTCTTCCTTTAATCACCCTTAATAGTATCAATCATAGGAGCATAAACATGATTGAAACCTTTATAATTTTCTTATAAAAACTAGCCAAACCATGGAAACTCCTTACCTCAACCACTGATTTGGGTGTAGGCCAACTTAGGATAGCCTCAACCTTGCTAGGATCCATCTTTAAGGTGCCATTGGTGACCACAAAACCAAGATATACCAACTCTGTTTTCAAGAACTCACATTTCTTCAAGTTTATCATTAGTTTCTCCTCATGTAATCTTCTCAAAACCAAATCCAAATGCTGCAAATGTTCTTCTTTAGTCCTACTAAAAGCAAGAATTTCATCAAGATATACCACAACAAACTTACGAATGAAAGGTTTGAGCACTTCATTCATTAACCACATGAAAGTACTAGGTGCATTTGACAAACCAAAGGGAATTACAAGCCATTCATACAACCCTTCATTTATCTTGAAGGTTGTTTTACATTCATCACCAAGTCTAATTCTGATTTGATGGTACCCACTCTTGAGATCAATCTTGGAAAAGTAGCTTACACCACCCAAACAATCCATTAAATCTTCAATTCTTGGAATGGGAAATCTATACCTTATTGTGATCTTGTTGATGGCCCTGGAATCAGTGCACATCCTCCACTCACCTCCTTTCTTTGGTGCTATAAATGTGGGAACCACACAAGGACACAAACTCTCCCTAATCAGCCCCTTATCAAGTAATTCTTGTACTTTCCTTTTAATCTCCTCATTTTGTTGTGGGGTCATCTTATAAGCAGCTTTGTTAAAAAAACTATCCCCTGGAATGAAATCAATGTGGTGGCTAATGTCCCTCATAGGTGGCAAGGTGTTGGGAATCTCATCAACCACTATGTCAACATATTTCTTTACTATGATGGAAAAACCCACATTCTCCTCTTCTATGGTCTTTAGGAACTCCTTTTCATTGACCAACATCACACTAGACCCTACTTAGCAATTGTTGGCCTCCTACAATGATTTAACAACTAAGCCCATAAAGATGTGATTTAGAGATTGGACATCTAATTTGAACAACTGTCTTAATCACCATGAAGGTGCATTTAAATTATCGACCTAGGGACGTAAACTTGAAATGGGTCTACACAGTATATGCTCTAGGAATCCATAGTATCCATATTCATCCTACAGCTAATAAAGACATGATGTTGAAAGTAAATTGATTGGAAAGGAACAATATAAATGTTGAACATCAACCAACAACTATACTAAGCTGACATGCATAACAGAAATGAGAATCTGGGCAGCAAACAAGAAACTACTCTATCTACTTTAGCTGCGGGAACAATCACAAAATGGAATTCTAGTGGATGCAAGAACAAACAGTGCCAGATTATTAACTAAGTGTTGAATACAAACTAATAACTGAACTAAAGGATGAAATTCTCACCAAGTGGGCCCCCTTGGATGAGTATCCCTTAAGACTAATGTAAACTTGGATGCACAAACTTATAACTTCATTTTATTCATTGGAAAGCATGAGTACAATCGAGCAGCATAGTTGTATTACTGAAAAAATAAGAATGTGAATACAATCATCGGATTAAGCAACCTCCAAAAAAGGAGCATCTGAGTCTTATTTATATGAAGAGAAGCTACTAACTAAATCCTAGTAAGGTTGTCAACTCCAACAGATTAGGAGGATGCCACTTTAGGGAAAGCGTGAAAAGTGGAGAGGCGGTTACACATGCACAAAATCTAGTCAAGTATGTTTTCCTTAGCGCATATTTAGCACAACAGTAGCACCTATATTTGCTCAACAGATAATTAAGATTATTTACAAGGCAGTTACAATTTGATTTGAATGGAATTTCCCACTACCGAGAGTCTTCCCTCCATTGACCTTTGAATGACCACCTTGTTGATTGTTATGGTGAATGACCAGCTAGCAGAATCTTCTTCAATTTTGTAGGTTGCTATTTATATTTGCATGACAATATTAGTATGCACAACAATTTGCATATTTGTAACTATCTTAAAGTAGCATTCATTAATCCACATGTAAAATCAACACAGATAGTTCTTACAGCATGTCAATGTCATTAAAAATCATTAAAAATAAGCTTATGCCCAATGTCTATGGTTTTGAGGAAATATTATAAAAAGGTCAGCATCCAAGTATCAAATTCTATGACAACAATAGCAAATAGACAATAAACTTCTATCAAAATCGAGTCATAAACTAGACTCATCACTCCCCCCAACCTAAGGCTTTGATGGTCCTCTAGTAGAGGGAGGGTTGTTCTTTTGCTTAGTTAATGCCCTAAAATTTGCAACTGTCAACTGCCCTACATCAATTCTTGTTGTGTGTGAATTAGGATCCCAATAGAACCCTTGTTGTTTATCCAATCTACCCCATCTTTGTCTCTCTGCAGCTATATCATACTGGTAATATCTAAAATTTGGTACAGGCCATAATAGGATAGGTGGCTGAAAAGTTAGTGGGAGCCAAAATTGTCCTTTTGTCCTTCCAATCTGTATATATCTATCAACTCTCTTAAGTGTTACAACATAGTTTTGCACAGAGTGAGGCTCAGCTTGTTTTAACTCATCAGTTAGGTTGTTCCACCTTTGTGACATGTATCCCATCATAGATTCCCCTTTGGTTTTTGCTACCTCCTCATATTCTTTATAAACTACTTCTCTCTTAGGCGGGATCCTACTACCATAGCTTGGTCTATAAAGAATTATGTGCCAATCCATGAAAATGTCCCCTGGATTTCTAGATTCAGCCCTAATGGACAAAGGAGTGTTGAATTCTATTTGCCTATAAGCCCTAAACTGTTGTCCCCAACTAATCTCATTTTGTATCCAGGACATAAATTCCCTTAATTGGACATCCCCAACATACAATAGTGGATTCCAATCATGGTCTTGGGTCACAACATAATTATGCAAATAGAATTCACACAACAAATTCTTCATTTCAGGAGGAGCAATCCGATAAGCATTGAAAAATTCAAGAGGAGTAGATCAATGGAAGGATTCAAACCTGAAACAATCCTTGCAAGTTTAAAAGAAAGATGCTTCTCCTTCAAATATAGGGCATAGACTCTTGGAGGAGTTCTGCACTCTAATATCTGAGGTACTAGAGCTGCCATATTATCCGCTTTCTCTTTTAAAGTAGCAATTTTTGCATTCTTATCTTCAATTTCTTCATCTCTCTTTTGAATTTCCTTTTTCAACCTGTGTTTCTCCTCTTTCCATTCTTCTTCCCTCCTCTGCATCTCTTTCCATAAATTCATAGCTACCATGTGCATTGAAAAATTAGAGGGCCTATGTATTCCTACTAGAATTTTTCTTGGCACTACTGCTTGCTCTTCATGTGGCTCTTGTTGCAGGGATCCTGTTTGTTCAGCCAATTCTAACTATAGGGGTGTTGATTGTTCTCCCAGTTCTGGCTTCAGGACCTCTTGTTCTTGCCATTTTTTGTTGTTGCAGGAACTCTTGCTTCTACTCTTGCTGCAAGAGTTCCTGATTCTTCTCAAACTCTTGGCTTCCAACTTGTTCACCGATGGCAACAAGGTCTGCCAATGTTACATTTGCTGCTTCCTCAAATATGTCTCTTTCCTCAACATTCACCTACCCCATTGGGGCCTCTGTGTCCTCTTGTGATGTTTCTCTAGTCCTAAGGCTTTCCTGCGGAGACACACCAAAGGCAGGACCAGTTGGTCTCGATTTTCTAGGAGGGCTCTCATGTTCTTCTTCGGCTGCAGGAAGAACAGTGTTAGCCTTCCATTTTTTAGAGCTTGGCACTTTCTTTCCTGTAGTTTGATTTTTAGTTTTACCCTTCCTTATTTCTACCTTTTTCTTCTATGCCCTAGTTCTCATTAGGGTTCCCAGCGGGACATCATCATCAGAATCCGAAGAGGAACTTTCTTTGTCTGATTGTTTTGTCTCAGAAGAACTAATTTCTATGGTTTGTTCAGTTGCATGAGGTTTTACACTAGGGTTTGCGCTAGAAGTTGAGGCTCCAAGAGTGGCTTCAGCATTTCTCTTTCTCCTACTAACCCTATGAGGTTGATGAAAAACCCTAGGTCGCAAATGCTCTGGTCTAATTTGATCAATATTCAAGAATTCTTCCCAAGTCATATCGGATACATCCTACAGAGACTTCTCAACTAATAATTTGATTAGACAATGGTGGGAAATAGAATTATCCCTACCTTTTTGGGTCTCGGCCGCCATTATTGAAAGGTGGTATAGCACGTTTGGCACGTTCATTCTTCTCCCATGCCACATATGATTTAGGATTTTGAAGTGCACAGAGTGTAGGTTTGACAAGTGAACTTCACAAGTAATGTACCTTATAACATAGACAACTATTTTCTTCCATGGCTCAAGCAGAGAGGTTCATTTTGCACCCCGTTTGTCCACACTCAATGGAGGGTCACCAGGTTCTGTAAATTCAGCCCTAGCTGACCTGGCATCTCTGGTAGTAGGGTATTGCTCACCGTCAACAGGAAACCCTATAACCTTTGCAATTATTTCTTTAGTAGCCATTACCTCCAACCCTTTTACCGTGGTCTTTCCTCCAGAAAATGTCTATTCAAATTCCAACGCAACATCTTCATCGTAACCATTCAGCTTCAGGAAATAGTTTAACAACCCGCAATTTCTGAACTCAACTTGGCAAGGTGCATCCTGTAGTAATACATCATGAACCATGGGTTCATTTCAAATTATCCCACCTCCCATTGTTCAACTATCTACAATTGAACACGCACTCTACAAAGTTTTCCTTTCCTGCAATCTTCATCTGAAAGCCCAATATTTCATTTTCCTACAACACTACTGAATTCCCAACGCCAATGTCATATGAATTTTTCCTTTTTAGCGGCTTAGGATTATAACAGGAGCAATAAAGGCAGTAAAGGGGTAATAAATATAGGGTATAATCAAGAAAAATTGCATTGGTTGATGTCTTTTCACACATGTGAGTCATATTCTCACTCAGAATTCAAATCGGCTCAATTTAAACTTTGCTGACATAGACCAATATGGAGAGACACATGGACATGGTGACACACTTCCCCCCACCAACCTAAAATTGAACATTTTTCCTCACATACGACGAAGTAACAACAATTTGACAAGGCAAGGAATAATTACATGCTATGAAGAACGTCCATATTAATTTACAACAATTAAATGAATGTACTAAAAGACAATTAAGAGATAACAACTTGTTGCGCACGTACCTGGATTCTTGGAAGATCTGTTACAAATATTATGGAAAAAGTACCAGTCACCTTTTAAGAGGTCAATTGAGAAATTAATGAAAGTGGAGTGGAATGGAGTGGAGTGATGATGGAATGAAATGAAATGATGGAGGCGTGATGAAAGAAAGAGAAAGGTGGAAATGGATGGGCGGATGGGTGAAGAAGTGGACCCCACAAAAGTGGAAGTCTTTATTATCACAAGTTATGTACCTTAGTTAGCCAGAAGGAGTGACACTAGGTCCACTTCCTTCGGCTGCAGGAAGTTCAGGTGTTGCATCCTGAGTGAATTGTTGCAGGAATTCCTCCTTGGAAGTTGGCTTGTGATACAATCTGAGGCAATGACCATTGACAAGCAACCTAAATATGACAGGGTCAATGGTGGTGAGCTAAACAACATCATTGGGGAACACTTCAACAACCTCATACGGTCCTAGCCACCTTGTCTGCAATTTTCCTGCATTATCTTGATACCTTGAGTCATAGAGCAGGGCCCAATCTCCTGGCTGGAATTTCTTGTCCTTGATGAACTTATCATGCACCTTTATTCTTTGATTCTGCACTACCTTTGTATGATGCAAGGTTGCCTTCCTCATTTCATCTAATGCATTGAGTTGCATGATTTTGTCTCTTTATACTTCAGAGATATCCATCCCCAAGTCTACTGCAGTTCTAAGAGTCTTATGCTCAAATTCAATGGACATCATAGTTGTCTTTCCATACAACTCAAAAGGATTGAAGCCTATTGTTGTTTTCCAGGTTGTCCTATAGGCTCAGACAACTTCTGGAAACCTATTTGCCCAATCCTTCTTATGAACATCCACTATTTTGGTTAGAATTGCTTCAATTTCCCTGTTAGTCACCTCAACTTGGCCATTGGCCTATGTGTGATAAGGAGTAGACTTCTTGTTCCTTATGTTGTACTCATTGACCAGTGTTGTAACAAGGGTTGAGGTGAATTGAGTCCCTTGATCGGTCACTATCTCTCTTGGAACCCCATACCGTGTGAAAATATCCTCATAAAGAAATTCAACAACCTTATTATCTCCTGCATGCTTTATGGCCTTAACTTCTACCCATTTGGTTACATAATTGGTGCATACCAACATATAGGATTTACCTTTTGATGGAGGGTCAATGGGTCCTACAAAGTCTAATCCCCACTTTTCAAATGAAGTGATTACTACCTGAGGGTAAAGTGGCATCTCATCAGATTTGGTTGGTCGACCCATCCTCTGGCATCGGTCACACTTTCTTGTATATCTCCTTGCATCCTTGTGGAGCGTGGGCCAGTAATATCTCGTGTTCAAAATTTTCATTGTTGTCCTCTTGGCTACAAAATATCATCCACATCGTTCATTGTGACATGCATGCAATTTATCATATGTCTCATCTTCCCTCACACATCTCCTCATAACATGGTTTGGCACAGTGTAGAACATACATCCAACAATCCATGAGAAAGGAAAGGTTTTCTTAATGATCACCCTTCTCTCTTTTAGAGAGGAGTGGGGAGGAACTCTCCCTATGACCAGATAGTTAGCTATGTCAGCATACTAGGGTGTTTGCACACTAATGGATAATAAATGCTCATCAGGGAAAGAGTCATCAATGAATTGATTGTCCTCTGATGTAGTCAGCCTTGAAAGAAAGTCTGCAACAACATTGGCCTTCCCAGGTTTATCCACAATGGTTATGTAAAACTCCTGCATCAACAACAACCATCTTGTTAACCTACCTGAGATCAGGGGTTTATTCATGAGGTATATAATGGATGCATGATCAGTGTGCACAAAGATCTGATAGTCGGTTATGTAGTGTCTGAATTTGTTTAGGGTATAGATTACTGCCAACATTTCTTTTTCTGTCACTGTATAATTGAATTAAACTCCCTACAAATTTTTGCTAACAAAATAAATAACATTTTCAATTGCTCCTTCTTTCTGTCCCAGAGCTACTCCTATAACATAGTCTGATGCATCTGTATGAATGTGAAAAGGAAGCTCCCAATTAGGACCTTTAAGTACAGGAACTTGACTTAAAGTTGCTTTCAACTCATAGAATGCCTTGCCACAGCCTTTTGTCCATTGAAATTCAACATCTTTGGTTAGGCAACTATACAATGGTGTTGCCATATTGTTGAAGTCTTTGATGAAACTCCTATAATAACCTGCATGTCCCAAGAAACTCCTAACATCTTTATGTTTTGTAGGTATGGGCAGATTTGTGATTACCTCAATCTTGGCATGATCTACTTGAATTCCCTTAGAAGAGATGTAGTGGCCAAGGACTACACCTTCCTGCATCATCATGAAGCACTTTTCACTGTTTAAAGATAGATTATGTTCTTCATATATTTTTAAGACTCTCCTAAGATTTTCCAATGCTTCATTAAAATCAGCACCATAGGTGGTAAAATCATCCATATAAATCTCCATGCAATCATGAGAGATATCTAAAATAATGCTAATGACTGCCCTCTGAAAAAGTTGCAGGTGCATTGTATAAACCAAATGGAAGCACTAAGTAGCAATAGGTCCCCCATGGACAGGTAAAGGTGGTATTCTCTTGGTCCTTAGGTGCAATTTTGATCTTGTTATAGCTATTGAATCCATCTAGAAAAGAAAAGTATTGTTTTCCTGCAAGTGAGTCCAAAACTTGATCTATGAAAGGTAATGGAAAATGGTCATTTTTGGTGGTAGCATTGAGTTCCCTGTAATCAACACAAACTTGCCACTTCCCTCCCTTTTTGGGCACAATCACCAAAGGAGACACCCACTAGCTGTCTGAAATGGGGTTGATAAATCCCACATCTAGTAATTTTTGTAGTTCCCCTTTTACAATTTCTCTTAATGCAGGGTTAATTCTTCTTTGTGGTTGTCTCACTGGTGTACACTCATCTCTGATGTATATCCTGTGAGTGCAGAGCTTAGGGTCCAATCCCTTCATATCATGATAGTCCCATGCAAATGCATGTTTGTGGGTCCTTAACAAATTTTTCAAAGCAAACTGTTGTTCTTCACTCAGCTTGTTAGTATTCAAGTATTTTCCTTCTGATACCTGCACTTGTGTGGTTAACTCTATCATAGTTGCTTCACTAATTCTTGGTACCTTGATTTCATGTGGCAGCAATACATGAGACATATATGTTATTGTAGGAAGTTCAGCTACAGGAAGAGCGGACATAAGTATCTTTACTGGATCAACAGAATGAGAGTATGATGTTTCCTCTATTTCACAATGGTTCTGAATTATGTTAGACAACACTTCATCTTCCTCTTGAAGTTGCATGAAAGAAATTTTTCCTAACATCATAAGCTATGCCACAAAATTAACTTCTTCGACCACTTCACAAACATGTGGTCATATAGGAGTTTCCATGTCATTGGATGGCTAAGCAGGCGGGTAAAGAACAAGCTTTTTAGTGCTCCTTCCATCAGAAATGGTCATGTCTCCTGACTAGCATCCAATGTAGGCATCCATTGTTGCTAACTATGGTCTTCCAAGAATAATGGGATACTCGCCTAGTGTAGCTTTGGGAGAAAGAATCATGAAATTTGTTGGGTACTCCCAAGAGTCTAGAGTTACCACAAGATCCTCTACTATACCATCAGGATTAACAGTAGAACTATTAGTAAGTTGCATGATAGTAGGGGTAGATCTCATGCTTGCAATGTTCAGTTGTTGCAGGATGTCCTTTGTCATTATATATATTGTTGCTCCCAAATCAATCAGAGTATTCTTTATTTGGATCCCATTTATAACAACTCCTACCATAGGACTACCTGGGTCATTGTACTTGGGAACAGTCACTTTCCCAAGCATGATGTCAACCAGCTATCCCACCACATGAACCATAGTGGGGTCTTTCTTTTTCCTATCTAGATTCTTGAGGCATGCTTCCTTGATTGCTTTTCCATATATAGGAACATCTTTAATGGCCTGAAATAGAGGTATCTTGACACATATATTATTTAAATGATCTAGGATGTCAAAGTTGGTTTCCTCATCTTCTTTTTGCTTAGCAACTTCCAATCTCTAAGGAAATGGTGGTTCTTGTTCAGTCTGTCGGACTAGGACTGGCTCAGGATTTTTAGGTGCACTGGGTTGAATGGGGACATTCGATGCTCCTCCTTCTCTTCTACAGGAAGCTCAGTAATAATGGGTGTGGAAGGAGCTAGAAAATTAGTTCATGAACACAAGTGGATGTCACTTACACTCACAACATATGCAAGGAATTGGTTTGGATCGGAAGAATATATTGGTTGTTGTTGTTGTTGTTGTGGTTTGTTATTTGGATTAGGTGTGGGTTGAGCTGGTAGTTGAGTAGGTCTAGGTGTATTTGAACTTGCATTATCAAGAGGCATTATAGCAGGTTGCTAGGGCTGAGAAGGTGGTTGCATGTAATTAGTGGTTTGGTTTGGCCATTGTTGTCCTCCCCTCCATTGATTTGTTTGCTGCCAATTCCCTTGAAACTGCTGCCAATTCCCTTGAGGTTGTTGCCACTGGGGTGGAGAATTTTGGTGGTTAGGCTAGGTATTTGGAGGTATACTCCAAGATTGTGATGGATATCCTCCATAATTGGATGGATATGGGGGCTGCCATTGGTTACTAGATGAATAAGAATTAAAATATGGCCCAGCAAAAGATAGTGGATCTGGTGGCATACCTTGTCTTGGAGCCCATGACCTCCTTTGTGAAACATAGTAGACTTGATCCTCTTCAACCTAGATTGGCTTGAACTCAGGTGGAATCTACTTACTATCAATATTAGCTACCATATTGTATCTGTAATCCTTCTTCTTTTGTCTGCAATGAGGGCAATATTCTTCCAACATTGCCTCTGCCTCGTCTTGTTTCTTCTTAGGTTGGAGTGTATCCAGCTTGGTTTCCAGATTGTTTATGATGTCTTGCTCGAAGTCTGACAACAAGTGGGTAATCTCCATCCTTAGGACTCCACTGGTAGATGACTTACCCATAGAGGATTTGTAAGCTCTCCCTTTCTTTGAAGTTGCCCTAGAATAGTTCTGACATATCTTCTTCATATCCTCCCAAGGAACTTGGGTGATATCTCCTCCTTCCATCAAGTCCAAGGCATCAGTGTAGCTCTCATTAATTCCTCTTAGGAAAAGCATCTTTTGTGAGTCTTCATTAAGTGTATGGTGTGGAGATTTCTGTAGGAAAAACATAAACCTTGAAATGTAATCCTCTAGGCTCTCATTTTCCTTTTGTTGCATCCTAAAGATGTCATCTCCTCTCATGTCACTTCCCCTGTAGTATTCCTTGTACTTCTCAAGGAGCTTTGTCTTCATATCATCCCATGTCTCTATAGTATTTCTGCCTAGGCTCATGAACCATCTTAGTGCAACCTCTTTCAAAGTGGTGGGGAATAGCTTAAGTCTATGGGCATCAGTGGTATAATCATAACTCTTGCAGAGTATATCAAACTCGAACAAGAAAGTATCAATGATCTTCTGTGACAAGTCCATAGAACTTAGGAAGGACTGAAGCAAGGATATTTTAGAGGTTGTCAACTTCTTTCTAATGAGCAATGGGGAAAGGAAAAGTTGGTTGGTCAGGTCTATTTCTATTTGCATCACCCATGCCTGCTTGATGTAGTTCCAAAGAAAATGGGTTCTCAATCAAATTTTGATCTTTAGAGGAAATTTCATAACTGGTCAGATTAGGAAATGCATCTGCAAAGGGATGTGGCTCTTCTTCTTCTTTAGGCAGATTTTGATACTCAACTAGCTAGAATGGATCAGGGTTATTAGGAAGGAATCTCCCATAAGCATCTCTTCTACTTCCTCTATGCATATGGTATCAACTCAACATCAACCAACTCACACAAAGAATTAGTGAAAGAATAGAGGGTTCATTACTTCCTAAATGAGGGGTCTACTAAGAGAAAACTTTCAAAAATACTACAACAAGAAAAACTATCAATGACTCCAAAGAGCTCCCTAGTTTGACACCATTCCCGACAATAGCTCCAAAAATGTTGGCCTCCTACAATGATTTAACAACTAAGCCCATAAAGTTGTGTTTAGAGATCAAACATCTAATATGAATAGTTGTCTTAATCACCATGAAGGTGCATTTAACTTGTCAACCCAAGGACATAAACTTGAAATGGGTCTGCACAGTATATGCACTAAGAATCCATAGTAGCCATATTCATTGTATAGCTAAGAAAGACATGATGTTGAAAGTAAATTGCTTGGAAAGGAACAATATAAATGTTGAACATAAACCAACAAATATACTAAGCTAACATGCATAACAAAAATCTGCATCATCATCATCCTCTGCCATGTGATTTGTACCGATAGAACCCATGTTCTGCAAAAAAAACATTTAAAATGAAAAGTTATTATTTATTTCATGCAATAATTTATTTTTCTGTTATATATCTAATATTACAACATAGGAGACGAAACCATAATCATATTACATCATATCAAAGTGCACATACCATAATAAAATTTTAAAAAAGTTACAGCTAATACTGGTGAGTTAGGAGAAACTTCATCTTTCAAAAACAAAGCCAATTAGGCTAGCAGACTTGTAGATCAGGCCAACATTTGGTGGAAGAGGAAGAAAGATGACTAGAACTCTCGAGGCCCACCATAATGGATTTCAGTATGCAACCATGAGAGCAGAAGAGAGTTGATATCATGTATCAAAATGTTAAGCATGCATTATTCCAACCAGCAGAGAAGGAGATGATTACTTTGCTTCATTTTCATTTGCATAACCATATCACGGCGTGGGAACCAAGAAGACCAAGGATGTTCAGTTTTATGTGGAGGTAATGGATGTGGTCCAAAATTTAGGAGGGGAAAGAAGGTCAAGTATGATCCTGATGAAATTGAGGAAGAACAACAAGAGAGGGACATGAAATATAAAATCAATATAGAGTTTCAAGGATTTGTCAAGCAAGTAAGAGAGCTATGGGAGTAGCCTCATCTAAAATATTTTGAACTAGAGTTTGATATACCATTTAGAGAGCTTTTTTTTCATGGAGTTCCTTTCAAAGCCTCTCCTTTTATTGTTCCTACAATAAACTGTTTGATAGAGTTGGTGGAATTACCTTTCTTAGTAATCATTATTAGTGAGATTGAGATTGTTAAACTTGAGAGAGTAGGACTTGGGAAAAAGGAATTTGATATGGCTATTGTTTTCAAATACTTCAAGTGGGATGTACTTCGCATTGACGCCATTCCTCAATCTTCACTTGATGGCATCAAGGAATGGCTGAACTCCATGGATATAAAGTATTATGAAAGAAAAATGAACTTGAATTGGTGGCCAATTTTGAAGAGTATTACTGATGATCTAGATAAATTTATTGAAGATGGAGGTTGGGAATTTTTGAATATGGAAGCTAATGATTCTGATTTTGATAATTCAGAAGAGTCAGATCAAGGATATGAACCCTCTGATGTAGAAGAGGAATCAAAATCAGATTTCATGTAGCCACCATCAAGAGTGTTACAAGCCAACAAGATGGAGGGAATTCTTATATAAAGATAATTTTCAATGTTGCAGGTACTGACTTTAATGCCAACTACAATGGCAACATTGAAATTCCCTAGCAGTATTTATGTTAAGGAAATTTCCTTTAGATGTGTAGGCATCCTTTTAAAATCTGCAAACAACTAAACTTCAAACAAAGGGTTAGTGCCGAAGAGTTTAAATAGTGAGCAAAGTAATGCACTAAATTTCAAAAATAAAACGATTCTCTCAGCATAGATTAGAACAATCACATGAGCATCAAATGGAGGTATCAGCAACTAGAGATAATGTTTTGAAAACCAATGTTTTAAAATCTTCATGAGAGAGGCAACTACACCATATTTTAGTTAACCAAGATGTGTAGCTTGATTATAATCAAAGAAGACACATTAATTATAATCTACTCATGATTTCATCTATTTAACATAGAGAAGAAATCAAAACAGAAAGCCATTTTCAAACACCAAATTGTAACATGCTCATGATCATAGTTCTACCACACAAAGTGGCCCTCCTTCTAGCGCCAAATGTAGGCATCCTTTTAAAATCTGCAAACAACTAAACTTCAAACAAAGGGTTAGTGCCTTACAAACTCTATCAAAATACCTCTATGAAATACATTGCAAATGCTTTCAAAATGCCACAAATGATGATAAAAAGACTAAAGCATTAAGAAAACAAAAGCAAGCTACCTATTCCATAGTTGGATTGGTGTCACATGTGCTAGTGACCCTTTCCCAACCCTTGATCAAAGCTCAAATTGAAAATGCTATGAAGATGGTGGAGTGATAATGAACAAGATCAAATCTCAAATGAAGAGAGTAACCTTGCATAAAATTGTGGATCCTATGAATGAGGATTAAGCCTTCTTTTATAGATTTTGTTGATGAGAGATTGGCCAAGATGGTGAATGTGGGACTAAAGATCCTCCAATGAGAAGATGACACTTGTCAAATGATGAGTGGTCAATGGTTGTGCAAGATTTGGGAAGAGTGCCCATGAGAGGGAGAATTCAAATTCAAATTTGCAATAAATTTAGAGAGGGGGACAAGAAAAACAGCAATAAATGCCATGTTTGACTTGTCATGTTGAGGGAAAATGAGTGTTTTAACTAAATCAATAAAATTGATTTATTGTGCAAGTGGCTAGATCTAGATAATGCAAGTGGGATGGGATTAACATTAGATCAGGATTAGATGATGGTTATGCTGATTTAATGCTAATTAGATGATTTGACTTTCAAGACTTTGATAATTGATTTATTTAAGTCAGAAAATGATGGAATATGATTTAGGATTTGATTTAAATGAAGTCCTGATTTATTTAATTAAATGGATGATGCAAGATGAAGGTTGAATGATAATGTTTATTTGAATGGATGAAAATGCACTTGATTAATTGATGAATGGTCCTAATGCAACATCTAATTTGACTGAATCCGATCGAATGCATAATGTTAATTTTTCATGTCTACATTTTGCCCCTCTTTGAAGCAATGTACTTGTTGCGTTGGTTCAAAGAATAAACTTGCCGCGATTGAAATTAAAAAAATTCATGATTTTTCGGATGCCCCAACGGAAAGAAGTACACTGGTACAAGATGCAAGGATTCAAAGCACATCAACCATGTGGTACAAATGATTAAATCCTAGAGATGGTCTGTAGCAATGAAAGAGTTTGAAAAGGAAAAGAGAGCTACACTAGTGACTCAGGAGAAACTTCAACTTTCAAAAACAAATCCAATTAGGCTAGCAGATGTGTGGATCTTGCCAACATTTGGTGGAAGAGGATGACAGATAACTGGAACTCTGGAGGCCCACCATAATGGATTTCAGTATTCAACCATGAGATAAAAAAGAGAGAGTTGATATCATGTATCAAAACATTAAGCATGCATTCTTCCATTCAGCAGAGAAGGAGATGATTACTTTGCTTCATTTTCATTTGCATAACCATATCATGGTATAGGAACCAAGAAGACCAAGGATGTCTTGTTTTATGTGGAGGTAATGGATGTGGTCCAAACTTTAGGAGGGGAGATCCTGATGTCTGCCAAGAGGCATAAAGTCAGATGAATTAAGTTCACCTACATGTCTGCCAAAGTTTACTTCCAATTTTTATGATTGTTTTTCTTGACTGTCAGAGTTTACTTAAAAATTTGAAATTTCTTTCTAGTCATTTTGATGAGGATATATTCAGCCAATGTGTAAGCACCTTTTGGTTTGTATCACAAGCATATGTGCATTGCAAGAATTCTGATTATATATGGTCTACAGCTATGTCGTCTCACTTATTGGATCTTCTATTTCAATGTTTTCTATGGCTTTCTCTATTTGAGGTAGCACCTAACAATCCTACCTCCTTTCCTTAGCTGAGAAGTAGATTTGAATTTGGAAATACTACAATTTGAAACTAGCTATGGTTTAAGGAGAGCTATTCTAGCTTTGTTGTTGACACCCTCAATCTTCAACAAGGACTTAGATGGATGGATTGAAATGCAATCTTTCAAACTTAGATTTGAATGTGCATAATTTGATTGATTATGGTTTTCATAGGAAATTGTCTTTACATGACTATTCTCGATTTTCAATACGTGTAATAGTGGTTGCATCCTTATCAAGTTTGGCTACCCTTATTCAGAATGCCTTGGCCTTTGGACTCAATACAAAGTTGTGCATTGTTATTCCATATTTGTGACATGTAGGACATTTAAGGGGTACAACATATAGAAATTTAGTACTGTCATCCAAGGAAAACTTACAGATCATGTATCAAGAACAACAAAAAATGCTTTTATTAGGGTTAATGCTTTCTTCCCCCCCGTTGCTGATATTTTCCCCAAAACATGTTTTTTTAATTATTTCAACGCATCTCAAAATTCAATGTATTGATTAACATTTGTTACACATTTCAGTTGTTTATGTAAATGATGCATATATGTTAACTCGATCAATGTTGTTACTTCAGTAGTTTGACTTCTACGACAACCAACCATTAGGCCATTGTGTGCGGGAGCACGTTTGTGTTTTTAGTTAGCTTTTTTGGATAGCTTTACTAGGTGTTGAGGACATTCCATTTATCTTTTGAATGTTTTTGATTAAGGAACAAATAGGTTTTAGAGGGGTCCTGAAACCCTTAACAGTTTGATAGCAAAGGATACAACATTAACAGAGCACATACAAAAACAAGAATCTTCCCAAAAAGAAGAAAACACTAAAAACCAGGGAAGAAAAGCCAAAAAACTGACAAAAAACCGCAAAACAACCAACCCTTAGGCCAGGTTCCGGAGGATCTCTGCCGCTTCCTGCTCCAGACTGTTCATATTAAGTGCAGACTTCTTGATCTCCTAGATGTTGACTAAAGCTTAGTCTACCTTCCTTTTCAAATTTTCTCTGGTCTTGTTACTTGACCCCCCACTATCCAGCTACCCATTCTCTTTGTCCAAATCAAGAAACACAACAGTATTAACCTGATGGGCTTTTTCCAGGTTTTCCACCATGGTATTCATGGTCTGTGTAGTGGATTTTAAAATCTTATGATTCATAACCAACACTTTGTGGAGAGAATTTTTGATATTCCTCAACTGCTCCTCCATATCTGCCTACTTACCATCATGATTGCATTTGAAATCCTACAATTCCTCTATTGCTTTCTTGAGGCACTCAACCATATACTTCTTCTCTTTCTCAGTCCATAAATTAGTAGCCCGACCACTACCACTACCTCTATTATTGTCCTCATTAGCTTTCCCCATTTTATTGTTCATAGCTTGCTCGTTCAACTTAATTTCCTTTATTTCGAAGAACACCCATCTCATTAACCTAAAATTATCCACTGCCCCATTGCGGGCAATTGCAAGAACATCAGTGGGAAATTCCCATTCCTCCTTAAAATAATGATCCCCCGCCTTGAGGTCCATAGGGAAGCGAGGTCTCTCTTCTCTGTCAGTCACAAGATGGTTGCAATACTCAGACAATGACTCCGACTGCAAATCTTCTTCGTTCACATCATAGGAGGGGTCCTTCGACATTTTTCTCTTACCCTTCTTCTGAGGAGAATCCCTAGATTTTCCTTTATCCATGTCAACAACCCTAACCTTAGGTGACGGAGTCTGGTGAGGCAGAGTCGACATAGCTTTAAAGTGGTCATAAATTAGGACAAGCAGTCCTTCATGAAGAATAGAATACCTGGTAGGGTTCTATCTATGGCTTCTCAAACTATTATTCAGAGAAGACGCAAGATAAAAAGGAAAAGAAATCCTGACCTGGTGCCTGAAATGATTCAACATGAAAAAATGATACCCAAAGACTCTGGTATAACGCCCATCCAAAGTGATGTACTCCATCAACACATTCAAAACCCTCCTCTAGTGCGAGAAAATTTTGTCTGTATCATAGTAGCTTCTGGAAGTCCTTCGTAACTCCTCCCTCTCAGCATCCGACTTAGGAAATTTACTGACCGCTTCATCAGATTGCTTCCTGTCCTTGTAGAATTTGATTCCCTCCGTCGAGAGGCCAGTGACCTCAGCAATAAGTTGTTCATTGATGATCACTTGTCTACCAAACAGGTTAATCTCACCATCCTTCCAATATTTCTCAAAGACCCTAGTAACCTTCGGGTCCCAGCCATGTAGTTTTTCAATGAAAACAATAATTCCACCATTCTCCAGCTTCTTCCAGAGCTTTGGATTGCTCTTCAACTATGCATTGCTTTTCAGCTCCACTCTGTGACTTTCGCCACCCATCGTATTGCCAACAAGAATGGAATAGTCTAGAACCCTATAGAAACAAGCTCCTAAAATACCCAGAAAGCGTGCAAAAATAATCACATGCAAACGGGAGATAAAGTAATTACTCCTCGGCCAAATCAGAATAATCATTAAAACGCAGTCCCGAGACTGCAGGGGAGGACACTTAGCCATCATTCAATGGAAATTGCACCTTCCCGTGAACATGGTCATACATCATCAAGACCTTAACGTCAGCCTCCAACTCATCCTGCCCCTGCCACATCATCTTTTTCTGGGCTTTGACACCTTTGTTGGCGAAGAAATCTGCCACCGTGTTTATTTCCCGATAGGCATGCAAAATATAACTTTTCTCAAAGTTAGTAATAATTTCCTTAGAAATGTCTATCCAATTTTGTATAGACCATGAAGGTTTCTGATGGCCCTTTAGGCATTGTATAATATTATTCGAATCCCCTTCAATCCACACATTTTTATACTTCAATTGGCTAGCCAGCTTCAAGGTTTGGAAAACACCAGAGGCTTCGTCCACATGGTTGGTCTGAGTGCCTAAAGGAACCACCACAGCCGCAATAAAGACACCATTCTCATCCCTTATCACCCCTCCACTCTCGAAACACCCAGGATTTCCCTTGGCCGTGCCATCAAAGTTGATTTTGACCCAACCAGGGGGAGGGAGACTCCAGAATATGCCATCTCTAGGATCCTTGATGCTTTTGGACATATTGAACATATCCACATTAATTTTCCAAGCTCCCATTATTCTACAATCATACTCTTGCATACTGACCTTACCTTTACCTTTATTCTTATTATGAAGCAGATTAAAGTTTTCAACCACAGCTCTAGTAATCTTACCAAAGACCACTTCCTCTGAGAGAGCAACATCCCTGAAGATTTTTTTATTGCATTCTTTTCAGATACCCCAAGCAAGGTGAGGAAAGATATAGTTCTAGAGCAGATTCAAGGCCCAATTCTTTGAGGGGGCCTTCCATTGATTAAAAAAATCCGCAATAGTTCCAAGAAAAACCCAGCTCAAATCCCACATTCGCAAAATCCTACTCCATATGGCATAAGTAAAAGGACAAAGCAGAAACATATGTGAGGAAGTCTCAGCCTTAGCACATCAGAAATAACACCTATTAGGAAAAGAGAACCCCCTCTTATAAAGATTATCATTGGTCAACTGCTTGTTGTGAAGAAGAATCCATACAAACAAATTGACTTTCGGAGTGAGGTTGTGCACCCACACCTTAGCCCATATAGGGTCATCGATGCAAGAGTAACAAGAAGCCACTGCAGAAGAGACAGAGTAGGTTCCAGAGGACGACAACTTCTAGACCCTAGTGTCCTCCCGCCCTTGAGAACTGGGCCTAATCAAATTAAGAAGGGCCTGTAGAGGTTGCAGATCCTAACTAATAGAAGAAATCTCAACCCACTGATTATTCCTCCAGTAATCCCAAACCAACCTGCCAAACCTGGACTTGCAGTCCTCCACATAAATACCATAGGTCAGAATATTGCAAAGACACTCATTACCAATCCACTTATCTTCCCAGAACCAGATTTTCTTACCATCACCCACCTTCCAAAAAGATTCTTTGTCAGCCAGGTTTCTAGCTTTAATGATATTGTTCCATAAAGAACCAGAGGGAAGGTTCTGAGAATTGAGAAAGTCTTGAAAGGAGTCAACCTCCCGCAAGTATTTGCTACGCCAAATAGTATTCCATTCACGAATATCAACAAAATTTCTCCAAACCTGCTTCGCAAGAAGAGCTTTATTAAACACTCTGATATTTCTCAAACCTAGGTGTCCAATCTTCCTAGGTCTGCACACACTCTCCCAAGCCACCAAAAAAATCCTCTTCTTCTCCTCAACCCCTGACCAAAGAAACTGTTTCTAGATCTTTTCAATAATATCAACAAACTTAGCCGGGATCTTGAACAAACTAAGGGCGTAAACAGGCAGATTCTGAAGAGAAGCCTTAAGTAACAGGACTTTTCTAGCTTGAGTCAAGATGACCCCTTTCCAACCAGCCAACTTCCTGTTAAACCTATCAACCAGAGAAATCCAAAAGGAGTCCAGAGGTTTGGACCCTAAAGGAAGACCCAAGTAAGTTGAAGGAATATAATTAACACCATAGCCCAGGATGTTTGCAATCTTCCTCTGTCTATGCTCAGGGGTATTGAAAAAATAGAGGGAACTTTTGGCTCTATTAATTTTTTTCCCTAATCCCTCCTCATAATGAACAAGATAGCTCTTTATAGCTCTGGCTTCACCAACAGTAGCACTTTCCATTAGCATCGTATCGTCCACAAACTGCTGGTGCAAACAAGCCAGATTTGTCAAAGAGGGTTTTAAACATTTCAAGCTACCTTCCATCACTCTTTTATGCATGAGCCTCCCTAGACTTTCAGCCATGAGGGTAAAAAGAATAGGAGAGACAAGATCCCCTTGTCTGACTCCTCTTGACACCTTAAAGAAACAGGAAGGAGAGCCATTTATGATCACCGAGGTGCTGGTGGTAGAGACCAATTCCCATATCAAATGTAAAAATATTTCAAAAAACCCAAAGGCTTCTAGGATTTTAATCAAGAACTTCCAGTCCACCCTATCATAGGCCTTAGCCATGTCCAGTTTGAGCAAGAACCCTTGGTTTTTTGAAACTTCGAGGGAGTGGATATTCTCATGAACTATAATAATTAAGTCCAAAATCTATCTGCTTGGAACAAAACCACTCTGCTGAGGAGAGATCAACATCAGAAGAACCCCTAAAAGCCTAGAAGTTAACACTTTAGAAATGATCTTGTAAAAAGAATTGCATAAGCTAGTAGGATAGAAAGAGTCAAAAGAATTAGCACCAGGGAATTTAGGTATGAGAACAATAAAGGTAGCATTAAGCTCTTTCAGCAGTTTCCTAGCTCCAAAAAACTCTTTAACAACACTAGTAACATCATCAACAACAATTTCCCAGAACACTTGGAAAAAGAACATGGGGAAACCGTCTAGGCCAGGGGCCTTATTCCCTTCGAAAGAAAAAACTGCCTTCCTCACCTCATCCTGTGAAGGGATCACTGTCAAGAGATTATTTTGATGATCATCCAAGACATTAGGAATGGCCTCAATAAGAGTCTTCTGGGCATCCACATTGGAGGCCCTATGTTTCATGATGGTCAAGTGGAAAAACCTGGTATTCTTGTCCCCAACAATAAGCCAAGCACATCTAGATCTTTGTTTCCAGTAATCCTCTTCTTTAGAGATAATATTATGATATTTAGAAAGGATTTCATTTTCCTTTAGAAGGAAATCTCCCACATATCCTTCATTCTGGATACGATCCTGAATGTCCCTTAAATCCTGTTGGATAGCAGCTTTAGACTCAAAAATATCCCCAAAGACTTCCTTGTTCCAAGTCCTGATCTTGGATTTGACTTCACCAAGCTTCTTAGCCACTCTAAACATGGTAGTACCATTGGCATTTATGTTCCACCAATCTTGAATGCAATTAAATATGTTAGGATGAGACAACCACATTTTTTCAAATTTGAAAGGAAAATTCCTCTTACCTGACACAAACTCAGCCATAAAACTTATGGGGAAATGATCCGAGCCAATTTTGGAGAGAGAATTTAACGAGCAACATTAGTCCTTCAACTAGTTATCATAAATTAAAGCCCTGTCAAGCCTCACTTGAATGAGATCATTCCCAGCTCTCCTATTAGACCAGGTGTAGGTAGCCCCCTTAAGGTCCACATCATCCAAGCATTGAGAATTGATAAAATTCATCAAATCCATCTTACTATCCAACTGAATCTGAGATCCTCCAAATTTTTCAGACCCCAGCAAAGGTGTATTAAAATCCCCCATGATGATCCAGTTCTCATTCAGAAAACAAGACCTAAAAAACTCAAGTTTTTTCCAAAAATTCCTTCTAGCAATCTTACTATTGGGTGCATAGATATTAGACAAGATCCAACTAAAGTCATCTATGATATGCTTAAATCTGGTGGCCACATGATTAGCATCTTCCAAAATTGGAGTTCCTTGAATACGCTCCTAGTTCCAAAAAGTCACTAAGCCCCTAGAGGCACCATCTAAACTACTGCCCTGCACACCACCATTCTTAAAAATCTTAATCTTCTCCGCACGATATTTGGGCATTTTGGACTCCTGAATAATAAGAATATCAGGCTTATGGTCCCTAGTAAAATTGCACAAAATTTCTTGTTTATGGGAACTGTTTAGTCCTTGAATGTTCCATGACATAACTTTCATTTTTTAGATGGATTTTTGCATAGGTCCAAGATGGTTTTTTGAGTTCCATCCACAATGTTTTGAAAACATTCCTGCTCTCTATGCCATTTAGTTTATTTTATGCCTGAACCTTTCAAGATTCCTACATCCACTTTAGCCCTATTCCTTGTAGAAACCCCCACTGTATTATTCCCCTTTTTACTCTTCTTCTTCTCAAATTTGGTGTATAGGTTCTCTTCTTCAAGATCTAGATCCTCTAGACCTATAAACTCTTTCCCATCCATAATGTCATATATTGCAGCAACTCTATTTAGAAGGGAGTAGCTAACCTCATTCCCCCCCTTGGGAGATCCGACTGAATTCCCAAATGTAGATTTCACCATCTTCGGTGAGCTTTGAGGCTCAACATGACTAGGAGAGTGAGACACCCTAGACCTCTCAGAAACCTCTACCCCCCTTTACATGCTCTGATTTGAATGAGAAGTTTCCTCCATACTATCAGTCACTGAATCTGGGATAACATTCAAGCTCTCATTCTACTTTTCAACAATCCTTCCTTCTGCTTTTTCATCCTCCTCCTAGGAATCCTTGACTCTCAAGTCTACCTCTGCTCTGTCAGGGCCTTTAAACTATCTTCTTTTTAATGTTAAGAAGACAAAGTTTCAAGGATTTTTCAAGCGAGTAAGAGAGCTATGGGAGCAACCTCATCTAAAATATTTTGAACTAGAGTTTGATATACCATTTAGAGAGCTTGGTTTTCATGGAGTTCCTTTCAAAGCCTCTGCTTTTATTGTTCCTACAGTAAACTGTTTGGTAGAGTTGGTAGAATTACCTTTCTTAGTAATCGCTATTAGTGAGATTGAGAATTGTTAACCTTGAGAGAGTAGGACTTGGGAAAAAGGCATTTGATATGGCTATTGTTTTCAAAGACTTCAAGCGGTATGTACTCTGCATGTACGCCATTCCTCAATCTTCACTTGATGGCATCAAGGAATGACTGAACTCCGTGGATATAAAGTATTATGAAAGCAGAATGAACTTGAACTGGCGGCCAATTTTGAAGAGTATTACAGATGATCCAAATAAATTTATTGAAGATGGTGATTGGGAATTTTTTATTATGGAAGCCAATGATTCTGATTCTAATAATTCAGAAGAGTCAGATCAAGGATATGAACCCTCTAATGTAGAAGAGGAATCAAAATCAAATGAGGAAGGTTTAGAAGATGAATATCTTTTGGATTCAGAGGAGGATGAAGAAGAAGAAGAAGATTCTGAAGAGGAGGAAGGTAAAACATGGGATGAATTAGAAGATGAAGCCAGAAATGCAGATAAGGAAAAAGGAGACGAGTCTGACAGTGAAGAGGAAAGGCGACAACGAAAGGTAAAAGCTACCGGGAAGTCTCGAGCACCTGATATTAGACATTCAAGAGGAATGCATGCCAAGAGGCATAAAGTCAGATGAATTGAGTTCATCTACATCCTTCTACTATTTATTCATGCACATAAACGGTCATCTTGTAATCATAAGATTTGAGCTCTATTTACCCATCCTACACATCAATAAACAACTCAACACAAGAGATGAAAATTGACATATTAACACAACAATATCCAACTAAGTTATTGAAACTCAACTATTGATACCTTGTTCTCCATCCAGATTACAAAATCGTTCCACTTTTTGTTTTGTAACATATTCTTTTCAAATTGCTTTGGAAGGGAGACATATTTCTCCTCCTGTCAAAACATGGCACATGGACTAGTTAAACTAATTAATATGCAATCATTTACTTTTTCCAAATAAATAAAAAATATATATCATTTAACATATTAAATATACTTACAAATGTATAGATCAAGGCCTGTAAACCTTTCTAGCCACTGCGATGCATGGCACAAAGTTTCTCAAGCCTAGCCTTGGAGGCCTTGTCTTGAAACATATACTAATTCAATTTAACTATGCACAAATAAAATTTAAATATTGTTTAATAAATTTGATATAATCTTATGAGCAAATTCAAATACCTTCGTACTCTCCTCATCGGACTTCCTTTTTGCATCGGACTTCTCATATGCTTTTACAAGCTCTTTCCATAATTTCACACTTACATCAATTGGCCTTCTTTTTTTGCCTTAGCTTAGGAGGGATTTTTTTATCTTCTTTGTTTGGTTACACCAAAATCTCTTGCAGTTTTGAGACATTCGTAGCTTTATCTTCTTTACAGACCAACCTGTGCCAAAATTAGTCTTCATGTCATGGATAATTGCTTTTTTCAGTTGCATGGGTATCTGTGAGAATGGAAAATGTAGATGGTCTTTGAACCGTTGGAGGCATGATTCCTTCAACCTATTCACAAAGGTTTTTCTAGCATCTGTCATTCAGACTTCCCCTAAAACCACCTCGTATTCTATCTTCATATTGTAGCTACCAATGCAAGATTGATAACATGGCATGGTGGAAGAAGTCTATGTCCCAGGAGTGGCTAGGACATTGGAAGTCTCTGCTCCCTATTCCACATTCTTAGAGTTTACTGTCACTGATTTCCTCCTGGATCTTTTGCTTGATCCAGAACTAGTTGGGGAATCAATTGATTCTCTTTGACACAAATGATTTGTTTGCAATGTTTGAGGGTCATTACCAAATTGTTTTTCTATGTATCTGGCAAGTGTTGTCCAGTCCACATTAACCAATTTGTTCACTGCCTCTACCCCCAATATGGAAGCCAATTCCTCTTTATCTTTGTCAATCTCATGTCCCTATATATATATATTTTTAAATTATATTTCTTCTTTTAAATTTAGAAATAAAAAACTAAAAACTACAATTCCTCTTTATCTTTGTCAGTCTCATGTCCCTATATATATATATTTTTTAAATTATATTTCTTTTTTAAAATTTAGAAATAAAAAACTAAAAAGTAAAATTCAAAGAAACAATGGAAACATTTACAAATCTATAAATTGACAATGAATTACCTCATTGTGGCAAGAGTCTGCTGACAATGCTCACTTCCTTCTATTGCTTGAAATTTTGAGGCCACCTAGGGAAAATTATTTTCATCCAGTCTGTGGAGGAAAACGAAGTACACACAGTCAAGTATGAAAGTTTTCGTCCAGTTTGTGGTATGAAAGTTTTGTTTTGTGGGAAAATATGTTCATTGGGTTTGCTTAGTGTTGATAACCTAGGGAAAATATGTTCACTGGGTTTGCTTAGTGTTCAGAACCTTATCATGAAAACTCTTTTATAATGCAACCTTGCACAAATTTGTCATGGCATCGGTGACTATGGCAAGACAGGGCAAAACCAAGCAGTTTTTGCGTTTATTTTCAGCAGTTGCTCAACAGTGACCGACCCAATTCCCAGATTTTCCAAGCAGTTCACTATTTCCTTGATACCCAAGTTAGGGAAAGAATACAGAGGCATCCTAGCTTCGTGCTATAATATTGAGTCAAAGCTCAAATGGGTAGGGTAAAATTTTTTGTTGGTTTCTCAAAGGTTTTACAATTTATAATGATGGGACAATTTAGAGATTGCCTGGACAGGTTAGGCCACGAACCAGTAAACAATCACGAATTCAACCAAGAAAAAATTTTGTAACCTTACCTATGGTGTCGTAAACTAAATTGAATTTCTCATCAGTTGCTGGTAGCACCCTGCTCTCTTCCTTCGCGCATCATTTTTCCCTTTTTTGTCATCTGATTTCTTCCTTCACTCAAGAAATTTTTAAATTTTCAATTTTGATTAAGTAGTCGACACTTTAGTTGATGTTAGTTAATGCCAACTTTAGCGCCGACTATTGGCTGTTAATGTAATTTGTTTGGGGCACCTAAGGCAGCACCAAGTGCGCCTAATTGAGTGCCTATCATTGTTCTATAGTGACTATTTTCATTGTTGTGTATCATAGGATCCAGAGTGTTGGAAATAATTCCAACCCCTGCCTTGTTTTTGTGACCACCACTGTCCCATGGTTCCTTCATCAGCTCGGTGTGGTAGAGCAGTTTTTGCCGCGGTCCCATAAGGTGCTTCATCCTTCTCAGTGGTAGTGCAATGAAAGCTTCTCTGGTGGCACACGAGTCTTCCTTCTGTTCTTGGCGATGTTGCGGTGACTCCTGCAAGTCTTCTGCCATTGGCATGTGGTAGTGTGGTGACCACCGCTATCCCATGACTCCTTCATCAACTTGGTGCGGTAGAGCATTTTTTATCACTATCCCGCAAGTTGCTTCTTCCTTCTCAGCAGTAGTGTAGTGAAAGCTTCTGTGGTAGCATTTTTATTCATAGAGGAGGCCATGGAGAGAGGATGTGGATGGCGTAGAAATACTAAATCGCTGAGAGGAAAGTGGGTGGAAATAGATGAGACAACGTAATCTGTAGATACAATAGAGATAAGAAGAGAAAGCAACCTCAACCAAAGGAGGAAGGTGTTTATGAATTCACAAATGTTACAACATAGAGGAGATATCAATATGTCAAATATATGACTAAAGTAATGTTTTGTGTTGGATAGCATACTCGTTGAAATGATATAATTGGTGTACTAAACATTATTTATACAAAGCAAACATGTGCTTTCATTTATTTTTACTGTATATCTCAGAAGTGAAATTGTTGTTACATAATGATGCACTGAGAAAATTATATATACAAAAAAATGCAAAGAAAATGTTTGAAATTTAACATGCAACCTACTGTGTTGTGCTGAAAGGAATCAATATTAACTGGGACAAGAAATAAAAATAAAATTTTGATGATTGTACTTAAAAGTGAACATGATATGAAAAGTGTGGACAATGATGGTGCTGAAATTGAAAACCCTGATTTTGATGACATTATTGTTTTATGTCATTAGAGATAAAGAGCATATAAAATTTTATATACATAGCAAATGAAGATTTGAAACTAGTAAATTGAAAATGTAAACACTGTAATATTTTTCCTTAAACAATAATTCACCTACTCACAAAAAAGGGTGAAGCATTTTTTATTCAAACTTTGTTTTCTTTAATAGACATAACAGTAAAAGAATATTTACAAGTACAAGAATATATACACTGTTACATAAAAAATAAGGAATATTTCATAGAATATACAAGTACAAGAATATATACAAGAATATTTACAAGTACAAGAATATATACACTATTTCATAGACTTCTAAATTTTCAAAGTTATTTGCAATCTGTTGGGTCTCAAAAATGTAGGTTTTTAGACCATAAGAGGGTGCCAATCTCTAAGAGGACTTTAATCCTTAATACGAACCAATTAAAGTAAATTATTTGAAAGGACTTTAATTCACACCTAACCAAAAACCAATAAAATCATCCACATAGTAACAAAAAATGTGCCTTGATAA
Source organism: Sequoia sempervirens (assembly GCA_007258455.2). Lineage (NCBI taxonomy): Eukaryota > Viridiplantae > Streptophyta > Pinopsida > Cupressales > Cupressaceae > Sequoia > Sequoia sempervirens. The sequence goes on from VDFB02365414.1 coordinate 181,045, forward strand.
ATCTTGCAGATTTAAACAACTTGAAAATACCACTTTGGAGACAACAAAGCAATAAATAAGCATGAAAATCGACACAACATTGAACACAGAAAATGGATTACGAGTTATAATGTATCTGCTCCATTATATTGCTCAAAATATAAACATATATAACATGAGTTCTTTTGATATGAATAAGTGGATGAGATGGTCTAGTATCTATTCTAATGGATTGAAATGATGATGACATGATGATAAAAATCAGACCTTGGTTTCCCTATTTGTACGTGAAGCAACAAGCTTCAGGTTCGTTCACAAAAGTTACATCGTTTCTTAACTAAAGCAAAATTAACATAACATAGAAACTTAAAAAGAGTTTATTGTTGGATGCACCACAGTCCATTAATCATCAACAAGTGCCCGTGACCACCTAAGATCTGTTCAAGGCTCAAGCACCATGTTAATGCGTCCATAACAACCAAACGCTGACTACCTCCTCATACAACTCGTGCAAGGAACAAATTAACCTTTGATATGTGATCAATGTATTTCTCTTGGGCATAAGTGTTTGCATTTTTGTAGAGTGTCTATCATTACATTCTCCAATCCAGCAATCCTCCCAAGATGCTTATGTGTTTTCTTGAGTGCCTCATCGTCATCATTGAGGTCATCAAGGATTCCTAGAAAATATTTTGATATCTCATTTTTCCAAGTTTCTTGATCCTTCAAATCTGTTTCTTCAAAGAAATCTGGCATGGCCATACATAATGGCTGGTTGAAGTCACTCAATTCTTGTGTCAAGATATTCTGGAAGTTTTCATGTGTATTCATGAGGCTCTAACATTCTTGGAGCAAAGCATTATTATCTCCATCTTTTTCCTTGATATGGGATTCCATTTTCTTCATCCTATCAAGCAGTCTTCCATGCTCCATGAGGGCCTTGTATGTTCCACTGTGAGCACACCAGACACCATCTGCATGTTGGCACATATCTTTGAATTTCATACAAATTATCCCTTATGATACTTCAAAAGTAGTAGCCTTCAATTTTCTTTTTAGTTCTTCATGTTCCTTTTAAGCCTTTTCAAATTTATGCTTCCATTGAGCAGTCTTAGACATGGCCTCTAACACTTTTCTTTCATGTTCAATTAAAGGAGAGTAAATCCTTGGAGAAATAGGAAGCCTATCTTTGTAGTTGGTTAATTCTTGTTTCAACCTGTCATTTTCCTCTATCAGCCACTAGTTATCTCTTACTAGCTTTTGGATCTGGGCTTTAGTGAATTTGGCTACATTCACATTCAAGTCAGCAGTCTCCAAGGGATATGTCTCCCCTACTCTTTGCACCAGGGGATGTCCAAAAATATGATCATGGTCAATGAGAGAAGGCTTCTTGCCTAGGGGGTAACGAGCCCAAATTTGCAAAGTGGTATTATCAGGATTTTACCTTGACCCTGTATAGACCCTATCACCTGCTTCATCAGTTATTTGCAAAGTTTTATTCTTTCTCTTCAAAAATTTGTCCAACACAATGGTTGAACTAATATCCCACCCAGGAAGGATCATAACTCCAACTTCTTGTAATAATGCTCTTCCTCTCTCAGCAGTCATGTTTCTCATTTCCCTATCAACTTCATGTTGCAACTCTTTCAAGGCATAAGCCTCTTTCTCAAGGTCAATTTCCTTTAACCTCTCTCTTATTAGTCTTCCTTTATACTCATATATAAAGGACTTAAATTCAAGGGTCTGCTCAAAAGTATCATCTGCAAAATATTCCTGACTTTCATGATGCCTCACATCATTTGATAGCTCATCAGAGGCTTCAAAGGCGATCACACTTCTTTCTAATGGAATCTCATATTGGGGTATAATAGGAGCATTAAACTGTGAGACTTATTCTTCCTCCTCAGTATTATCTTCTTCCATGGATGGGGAACCAACTGAAAAGCTCACTTCAGGATTAGGCTGAGGTGATAAGTGATCAAGTGGTGTGATATTTTCTACTTGCCTCCTAGGACCGATGCCCCTTCCTCTTTCAAATGCCACAAGTGCCACATCTCTTATCAGTTCTTCTTCATGGAGGATTAACTGTTCAATTCTTTCTATGGGATCTTGTACCTTAGGGAAAACCCCTATGTAGCCTGGGTTATTATTCACCTTCCAAGCCTCAGCCATCATAACCATATTGTAGGCATTCATTCTCATCATGTTTTGTTTTTCTTCACAATTTCTGATGACATCTTCTAAAAGGAAACTATGCTCATACCCTTTCAAATTTTGAAAAATTTTGGCATCACAAATGAAGTGTTCAGGATCAAACTTTTCCCTTTTGTTGCCAATCGGCAAGCCATAATAATCCAATTTACCATTAACCAAGTCATAGCTTGAATCAAAGATAATAGTGAAATTACCAAAGCATAAAGTGGAAGGCATGAAATTCTTCCTCCCATAGCTCTTTAAATGCATGAAAGCTGAAAATGACAATTTCCTTATGATCTCTAAATAAGCAACTCTGTCTGGCACAGTCTCAGGCAGCAAATAAGGTGCAACTTCAAATCCATAAACCCTGATAATAGTACAATCCCCAAACATGTACCAGTCCGCCCAATTGTGATTTATCCCTGCTTCATGACCCATATCTTTTGGTCGGAGAAATCTTAAGATCTTTGGGGAGAGGTTGTATTCACATTTGTGGCCTAGCATCTTGTATAGTGGTTTGACAAAATATTCCTCAAAATATAGGTAGTGGTACCTCCCACACCTGCTATCCCACATAGATGTCCACATTTGTACAGGCCTTGAATTTCCATCATTATCTAAGTCTTTTATTCTTAATTCCTCACCCCATATCCCCATCACTTTCCCTTCGTATAATATCATGTGCATGAAAAGAGAATAGTGCTTGAAATTAATGGCTTCACTATCATTCTTGATGATATTGAGGGCATTATTGATGGCCTCCGATAAATACTCTGCATAATCATAGGGTCGGGCATTATGGCTCTGGATGTCTGTGGCTAAAACCATGGGAGGAATTGTCATGTTCTCTGGAACATCAATTCCCAGTACTTGACCAGCTGAGTAATAAGTGTATTGAAAGTATTCTTCAAACAAAGCCACAGAGAATGGGAGCTTATCTTCACTAGAGAACCTCATAGTTTGGTTACCCGCACCTTTAACCCTATGTAGAAGCAATTTACACCTCTTGTAACTTGTGTCCATGGTGTGGTATTCTTCCAACAAGTCTCTGATTCGTTATTTTGTTTTCAGGGAAGTGTCTAGCTAAAAAATCGTGGAAATATAATATGGCTTTATGACCATGAACTGTAACCCATCAGGCAAATGAATTGCTCTTGTCTTCAGATTGTAATTTTTTTCCAATACCTTGATTAACTCTACATTCACAAAGATGTTGGGTACTACAAGTTTACCCAAATTCAAATTCCACGGGTTTGACACTAGGCTATGCCAAAATTTCTTCCTATAATGATAAATAAAGAGGTTGTAACCCCTACACAGAGTCCATACATCTCCCATATTTTTCTGTTTATCTTCCAATGTCACACACGATGGGTTAAGTTGTGCTATTATTCTATATTTTGGCCCAGACCCAGGACATTGATCGATTAAGTCTTGATTCAATCGCCTAGCTTCAGTTTTTTGTCTTTTTGCTTTCTATTTTCCTGGGGTTTTTTCCATCTCAACCCTACTCATGCAATGCTTTCATCTACTTACTAAGAAAATACTTTGAGCTAAGTCTATACCACTTACTTGGATAAATGCTACAAATTTCTAGCTGCCTACCGTTGTCCAACTTGGTTCTCCAAATCCTTCAATTACAATTCATAGTGATTTCAACTTCTTTGAGGCTATATTTATCAAATTCCAAGACACTTCATCCAACCCTGGTTCATAAATGGTGCTCACGCCACCTTTATGATCAAGTTCTTCATTAATAGCGGTAGTCTCATCAATATTTTTGTTAGTCACATCAATCAGACTAATCATCATTTCATAACTATTGAAGAGACTTTTAATTAAAATTCTTGTTGTTTCTTTGATATGCCGGTATGACAGTGTTTTTCCCTTCCCTTTTGTTGTTTACCACACTACCGCCTTGCTCAAGGCTTCTTGCTACGGGGTTGCAGTGTATACCGCTCTACCACATATATTTCTCACCTTCCTAGCGATATAGCAGTGTATGCTTTTGATCATTACTTGAATAGTGCTGATGAGACAATCTTATTTGTCTTACCAATATCTCAATGTCTCATCGACATTAGATCTTATGTTCCTCCAATGTTGGTTGCCGGTGTCGATGAGACAAGTTAATGTCTCTTGCCTATATGCCACTATCTCATTAATAATTACTTTGTTATATCCAAGAGTTGTGTTTTTCCGAGCACTTGTAGATATACCTTGTTGATGTAACATAAGTTATTCTCTCCTTGATATGCCTATATCTTGTTGACATTTCATTGTTTTACATCATCAATGAGACATATAAATAAGTCTCTTTGACATAGGGGTGTCTCATCTACATTTCTGATCTGTGCTTTGTGCTAATGTCGGGGAGACTTTGGAGGGACTCTCATCGACATGGTGTTGTCTTGGTGATATGCTATGAGAAATCATAGGAGTATTTCAAAAGAGGAATACACTTTGATGTTGTGATCAAGGGTTTTATTTGGAAGCTCACGTGAGGGATTTTATTAAATTTAAGTTATTATGATAGGAATTCTATGCATATGGTGGATGTAAGAGATGAGTGAAAATGGAAGTATGCAAAAATAATTAGGATGGAATTTTGGCTACAACACAATCCATGTTTAAAAAAGGATGATTCTTATGGCCTAAACTTTGAAATTCTTCAGTAATATTATTTGTGTCGATACAAATTACCTCTTACAATATCCTAAAATTGTTCAATCTTTGGTATGAATTGTTGGCAAAAAAAATTAGGATTACTTGGATGCTTCTTCCATTCATTTTGTATCAACATATGTTCGTGAAGACACAAAAGTTAATAGCCCAATCAGGTAGAGCTTTTGTTATTTTCAAATGAAGAGTAAGGTACATTTTTATTTCTGCTACATTACATTCATGTGCATAAACAAAATCAAAAGACTACATTACTAGATTGCACTTATGCAGATGCATATAATATAGGAAAGATTGCACAATCCTTTAAAAAATGTAGTCTTTATTGATAATTTAAATGTATGTTGTTCCACACAAGCCATGGAACTGACTATTTGAATGCATATAATCGAAAAACTATACATTTATAGATACAAAAGAGAAAAATGCACATAAAGAGAAAGGGGACCCATCATTGCCTCAAAGACGAATCCCAGTTGCTTTGTTTTGCATCATCTTCAGTCTTCCCACTTGTCTAAGCCTCCAAGTTGATGTCTTCCTTGCTGCTCCTAGGCTCCCTGCATTTGAGTGAGAAGATTGTTGTTAGAGCAATGAAGGATCACTAGTCAAAATGTGTGCATACATCTATAAACATATAATTTGATCATCATGTGCATTCAAATAACTTGCATACCAGAGATGTCCAAGAAAACAAGAAAGTTATCAAACATATCTATCATATGCTTGGTTTTATCTAACATGTTTTCTCATTGTGCAAGTATAGATAAAATTAGGTTGTTGTTTTGTTTACCTGGTTACAACATGTGGGATGAAATGTGGCTCCCACAAGGGTTGAGCCAAGCCTACTGCCCTATTGTTTCATTTGAGAAGGATAATCACAAGTAAACCATCCATGAAGCATTAAAGATCAATCTTTGCAAGGATAGTGGAGTATGTTGGTAAGGGGTAATCTCCTTATTAATAAAGATTTATTCTTATTAATAAGAACATTCCATTATCAACATAGCCATGATTCTGACAAAACTAATCATCAAGGATTCCAAGATAGTTTTCATTAACAATCTAGTTAAAAGTAAGCAACCCCAAGCATCATAATAGTCACAAGAATTGAACATGAGGGGCAGTCATGTAGATTAAAATCTTGCACAATAGTCACCACTTGCAAAGATAGAGACAACATGTTTCCACATAACAAATTAAATCGAATGCATGAAAGGTACAATGATGAATTCCATAATAGTGAATGTTGCTTAAGAGGGATTGAAGGACAACATTTTGTATCAAGGATAACAAGGTAACCTCAAACTTTGTTGTACCTGAGTATGACAATACCTGAGCTTCTGGTGTTTCTAGATGGAACCTATAGCGGAAAAGTGTAGTCTCCATCTGAAGGAACCATCTTCGGAGCTCTTCCCTAAAATGAGGGTTGAAAACATTAGAAGAAAAGAAATACCATAATCCTAAATTAACAATTTGTATCAAGAAAAATGCCAAAAAGTATAATTAAAAAGACAAATCCTTATAATTGGACCTCAAATTAGACCAAACAAATTTATGATTTTATCTTTAGAATGTAGGAACTTTCTCTGTCAGAGCTTCACAACCTGAAATTGGATCTCCAATTGGACCAATAAAATTTATGATTTTATCTTTAGAATATAGGAACTTTCTCTGTTCGATATTCACGACCTCAAATTAGATCAGAATCTGGATAAGCAGATTTATGATTTTATCTTTAGAATGTACAAACTTTCTCTATCGAATATTAAAGATGTCAAGTTGGATCAGAAACTGGATAAGAAGATTTATGATTTTATCTTTAGAATGGAGGAACTTTCTCTGTTAGATATTTGGAAATTCCTACACACAAGTTATGCTTAGGAGTGAAAACACCCGAAAGTGTTTCACACCGGCTCAAGGTACAATCCAACCTGGTTATGACACCGATAGCAATCCAATTTTTCCTAAACCGTCCATACCTGAATGTTGCATCACAATATATTCTTCCTACACAGAAAGATGCCACATATTAACCCCTTCTAAATAAAAATCAAAATACCATGAAACAATGAGTCCCCTATATTAGTATGTAAGTAGGCAGTCTATAGGGCATAGTTTGATTTTATACAAGGATGCTCATGAAAGAAATCTTCAAGTGACAGTGAGTGAGTTGTTTGAGATTGCAGCTAATGGTACAATATTCGATCTTAAAGGCGGTTAGCAAAGTAGTAAATGTGCAAGAAAATCAAATTGTACACAACAAACAATTCACAATGTTATCTTGCATAATGCCTTAAGTTTGAAGACAAAAATCTCATTGTATCTTGATGAAAGTAGTGACGTTAATGGTCAATCACTGGAAACAATGATTTTAAAACATGCTATTGTGCTTATGGAGGCAGCATTTTAAGCAAAGCGTTGAGTGGTGGTCTGGAACAATGGCGGGTATGAAGGACTTGCTTTATATGCATACTATGTGGTCTAGCTTAAGACAATGTTCTTATAAGAGATTGAAGGTGGATTATGGAACTCAAGGTTTACCATGATAAAGATTAAAGCAAAGAATGAGATCTATTTAACAACCACTATCATGAAGATATTAAAGATGTCAAATGAAAAACCCTAGCAGCTGGAGTAATGAACACAGTGTGAAAGAGGACAGTGTGCTAGGACAGATTTAGGAGATCTCCACATTATCTAATCACAGGAAAATACATCATTTATTTATTTTTTAAATATTAAAAGAAATTATTCTAAACCCTATATAGGACACATTGATACTTCAAAAGCATCTGATTTATTTTTTTAAATTAAAAGAAGTCATTCTAAACCTATATAGTTGATACTTCAAAAGCATCTGAAGGAATTTGAGATTATGCAAACATATGTCAATTAAATACCTGGATTACAAACAATAGTGTGAACATTATAACCCTTGTTGATCAGAGTAGGAATGAGATAAACAACAATGCATCCTATGCCTCCTATCACACACATCTCCTTACCATTCTCTGTCATTCTTTACTAAAACACTTCTCCATTTTGGCGGGCTATGCCTAAAAATAAGGTTTCAACAAAGGTTTTATTGTATGTTTATTAAAATGAAAACTCCATTCTGGTGGGCTATGCTTGAAAATAAGATTTCAACAAAAAATTTATAGTATGTTTATTAGAGTTTTAGAGTATTTTGGCAGGCTATATTCTTGATTCCTTACATGATTTATTCAAATGGATTGTGACTGATGTGATTTGTTGCATTTGGTGTTGTAAATTGTAATGATGCAACGATTACCGTACTACCACCGTCTCTTATTATACCTACTATAGTATGGCAGTGTTTTTCCCTTCCCTTCTATTGTTTACCACACTACTACCTTGCTCAAGGCTTCTTGCTGCGAGGTTGCGGTGTATACCACTCTACCGCATATGTTGCTCACCTTCCCGGCAGTATAGCAGTGTATGCTTTTGATCATTACTTGAAGAGTGTCGATGAGACAATCTTATTTGTCTTATCAATATCTCAATGTCTCATCGACATTAGATCTTATGTTCCTCTGATGTTGGTTGCCAATGTCGATGAGACAAGTTAATATCTCTTACCGATATGCCACTATCTCATCAATATTTTCCTTCGGCGGTATTTCTTTATATATCGGTGTAACTCTGCCATGTTGGGGAGACTTGTGATTATTGTTGCGGTATGACAATGTTTTTCCCTTCCCTCCAGCTGTTTGCCACACTACCGCCTTGCTCAAGGCTTCTTGCTACGGGGTTGCGGTGTATACCGCTCTACCGCATATGTTGCTCACCTTCCCGACAATCTAGCAGTGTATGCTTTTGATCATTACTTGAAGAGTGTCGATGAGACAGTCTTATTTGTCTTACTGATATCTCAATGTCTCATTGACATTACTTTGTTATCTCCAAGAGTTGTGTTTCGCCGAGCACTTGTAGATATACCTTGTCGATGTGATGTAAGTGATTCTCTCCTCGATATGCCCGTATCTTGTTGACATTTCACTGTTTTACATCATTGATGAGACATATAAATAAGTATCTTTGACATAGGGGTGTCTAAACCGGCGCTAAACTCAAAGATAAACTCGAAGCTAAAGTCAGAGCTAAAAGTGGCGCTAAACTTGAAGCTAAACTCAGAGCCAAAGGCGGCGCTAACGGCGACGCCACACTCGAAGCTAATATCGACGCTAAAGGCGGTGCTAATTTTGGTGCAAATTAACGCCTAAATTAGCAACGACTTGTCCTGATCGGCACAAATAAATGCCAAAAATAGTGCCATCTTGATAAATAGTGCCGACGTTTTCAAAAAATTGGCAAAAAGTACATTAAAACAGTGGGTGGAAGCAAAAAACGGAGCAAAAAATTGAGCAAATCGCAGGGATTTGTTGTAGTGTTTCCAACAAGCAATTATTCTATTTCTATTTGCTACAAGCTTAAGGTTAAGTTTAACAAGAACCTAATTTTATTTTGTTGCCAAAGTGATAATTTTGATGAAGAGCTCAATCCTAACCTGCTACTACTGCAATTCCAGTTTCCAACCTTCTAAAATCCACAAAACTGCAAAAACTGTAAGACCCTGCTTTTCCTATGATTAAAACCCAACCTAACTTGTTTTATGTTTTCATAAATGGGTGGTAAGTGGTATTATGGGCAATAAATAATGTTATTGTGTGACAATATTCTTGTATTTCATTTTGACATTTGTTTCATTATCTTGCCATGAAGGTGTTAAACACTCATGAAGTGTGAGATATAAATTGAAATTTTAAATGAAATTATATGTAAAATATTAGGATATTCAATTAGAGAATTTATGTGATATACGATTGTTGCTTATGGTTTCATTGGTAATGCACAGGAAAGTAAGGATGTCAGTATCAGGAAGGAAAACCCTCGAAAAGCAAATCAAAAGACACCTTCTTGTGGTTATGAATTTGACCCCTTTTGGGGCTTATAAAGAAACAAAGTTAATGTGTTGCTAGATTAAGGTGTGAGGTTTGATATTAAAAGGATAACTTACTTTTGGTTTTTGAGGGCATTTAGAGGTGAGTCATATGGGTTTAAGTGGGGTTAGGGTTTAGGAACCCCTATCTAAAATTGAAAATTCGGATGGATCCTTAAATAGGGCTTTAAAGAGGGTTGTTGGTCAATTTCCTTGGTTGAGATGCAAAAATTAACCCCCTAGGATCTATACCATAGTGGTAGGGGTCAAGTAGGCATACAATAGTGCCCTAAGGACATGATTTGACCCCTCAAAAGTCCTCATAATGAAGAGTGACGAATTTTAAGGAGATGGTGGGGTGAAAATATTGAAAGGTTGTCCAAGTGCATGTTCCCCTCATTAATGAGGAAAAGACCTCTCTTGATGGAGGGAGGTACACTCCAAACCTTCCCATCCAAGGGTTTCAATTTGAAACTCCTATATATTTTGGGGAGGAAGGATGATTAGGTTGTTACCCACTTCTCCTCTTGGAGAACTTGAGTGAAGATGGAAGAAAGAATGTGAAGAGAGGAGTCCACCTCTTGGAGAGATAGTGATCAAGATGTTGGCTTGGAGAGGAAAGATGGAGAAAGGAGCTCAATCCCTTCACCTAACATAAAAGAGATAAGTTCTTCCTATTTTCTTCCACCCTTGGTTATTGGTTGTAAAATGGTAACATATTGTATGGATCATGGTTGAAGCTAGAAAGTAGAGAACCTATATGCATGTGATTTGTGTTATATTAGTTTTATTTCTTTGTGAAATTAAGAAAAGACTCCATTTATCTCCATGGAGCTACAAAATCACTTGCTCGGGAGTATGGCTAGAGCCCACGAGGCTCCATGATGCCATTACAATAGGGTGGAGAGCAAGCCCTTGTCCTTTGTATGTTAGTCACTTTGTTTTAATGAAATTTTTGTAATAAGAAGAGTTCCAAGTAAGTTTTTTTTTGTATCTTTGAGCAATGGAAGAAAGTGTATAATGTATGAGCTTTACAAAGGCATCAAAAGGATCTTATGGTCCATGTGTAGGCTAATCTATTAGAGAAACTTGAGATTTTTTATGGCAGAACCTGAGATTTTTTATGGCAGAACCTTTGTTTTTTGGTTGAGTAAAATATATATACGTATTAAAAGTGTTGTCAATATGAAGTTGTACTTAAGAGTTGTGTTAGAATGTTACAAGGTGTACAGTGGTACTGGTAAAGAGATCTGTGCTATTCTAATTAGGAGTTAGTAAATATTCTATTTGGAATGTGAATAAGTGGTCTCATTGTAAATGTAGAATGTGTTCCATTCAATAAATTTCATGCTTATATTGATTTACTATGTTATCGAATATTTTTGTTCAGAAAAGATGAACCAGTAAATTTGTAAACATAAAAGTAAAATCTATCTTCTCTTCACTTTTTTTTTTTTTTTAAATATAACCTCTAATATTGGTTCAAGCAATGATCCCATTTTAAGTGAATGGATTCTCAACTTTCGATTTATAGCAGACATTCATCATGGATAAAACCTATATATAAAAATAAAACAAAAAAGAAATAGAAAAAAATGAGGAGATTTAAACTGCGTTGCATTCACTTATTATGTTTTGGCTATATTACTGCTCTAAACCAGAACACATAGCAATCAGTGAAAGAAGAACAAAATCTGGGTAGAAATAGCTGTGTGAATAAATACAATAGTAACACAATGTATTTTTTCTTCCATTCCTCTTCGTACTTCAAGGATCACTGGATTTCCAACCATTGTAACCAATGTGAAGACTGGGATAGGAACTCCACGCCCTCAGTCTGGAGTGCACCTGTAGACCATGTCTATGTAGAAGGGTTGCTGCCTCATTTTGTATTCTGTAGGGCTGAAGAAGATGTGCGCCAATAAGAATTTAGGGCTTAATATGCAGAGTTTACTCATAAGAATTAGGGCGTTGGGAAGTACCATATTGCTAATTACCTATCTTTGTGTGGCCTTTTGAGTTGCTTATTTTATGGAAACTTTACCCCTACTCGTGTGTGTTGAGTCACATCCTTTTTATCTCTATCTTAGGTGTCGGTAGCACGTCTGAAACTAGGTAAGTTTCCAGTCGAGTCATGCATTAATCTTGGGCAGGCATGGATATCTACCACGTGAAGTAGGGTCGGCCTACTATCCCCACCCTCACGCCTCCACCTAAATATTAATTGGATATCCTCCTTGAGGTGATGGAGTATCTCTTTGCTACCAGTGAGAGTTTTAGCTTGCACCGTAACTGTTAAGCACCATAAATGTTAGCTTAATAATTGCCTTCAGCCGCCAAGTCTGATCCACCAATATACTTCGATTATTGCTGCTATAGAGATTACGGCTTGAACTACTCATGTTGGCATTCATCCTCTCACTTTTACTTTAATAATTTCCTCACACAATAGAATTAATTATCTGTGAGTAGATTGTCCCCCACTCAACCCAATGGCACTATCCCGTCACCTTAGTATTTCATTCACATTGAAATTTAATTGGTTGTGATCAACTTTTGTGCAATATGCGTAGTCACTGATAGGATTTCATTTAAGTGGTTGATCTGATATATCTGGTGTCAGTTTGTACTCACGCAACAATGGTTCTGTATTTAACTTGGTTGGTGTGGCATTGGTAAGGGTTTAGCAGGAGTATTAAATGCTTAGTTGAGAGCTCTGCTAGAGGGTCGTATTAGGATACCAACATCAAAACCAAGGATAATAATAATATTGATGCGATCAATGATAAAGGTAAATTCAATGATAGTTGCTGGCAACACGAAATAAGACTGCATAGGAAACAAGACGTCTCATCGAATTATCTTCCCTCCAAATGCAAGATAGTCTCGTCACCTCATGAATGATGAACACTGGCATACTAACTCACTTGGGATGCTAGGCGGTGTGGAAGCTAGAGAATCTATCCGCAAGACTAGTAAGCCTAGGCCTACTTTATTGATCAAATTTATTGTGCGTTGGGTAAGTAAATTAATAATTTGTGCTATGATCTGAAAAGTAAATCATGAATTCTACACAACCCTATTTAGAATAATATATTTTATATAAATATTTCGGACAACATTAGAGTTAAAGATGAAAGGAAATAGCATTGATAACACTGTATAAGATAGTCAGTTCGCTATGCCATTTGTATATAAATGGAACCAATCTTCGTAGCTTTGAAAACACCTCAATGCATATATGCAACCCAATCTAACGTCTCCTCTTGTGCTTGTACCTATTATGCCGCACCACCATTAATTGCCTCATGTTCCAATCTGCAATGTGAAGAAACGTTAACATAGCGGTTATGTTTCTCTTGCCGTCGTTAATTGTATTCTATTTATCCTCCTGTGAGCTCTCTTTTCTTTTATCTATTTTTTACCCAGGCGCTTAGTTGGTTTCAAAATGGACGTGGCTTATAAATTCAATGCAACTAAATATATAATACGGAGAATTATATTCATGTGATTTTTAATTGCCCACTTTACACATCATGCGGGCAAAATCCTTGTGGAAGATAAGATAAAGGCGTTTAGTAAGAGCGCTCACCTTGAAAGCCACCTGTTACATTGTATATCGTGACATGAATTTTTAGTAGGGGAAGCACTTCCACAAATAAATTTTAAATTAAACTATTAATAAAGGAGGAGGTCTTTGTAGTTCTCACGTTTCTCTTATGAAAGTCTAAATTGGAATATAATCACCTTATCCAATGTTCTTTTTTTTACATTCTTTAAGAATAGAATGATTCTTGCTTTTTCCCCCTTTTGGAGGGGTAAAACATTAACTTAAAATTTTATTATTTTAAAATGTAAAGAAAACAAATAAAGTTAAAGGTAAAAAAGGGAGAAAAAAATATATTTGTTTTAAAATGGAAAGAAACCAAAATAATGGGTATCAAGAGGTTTCTTTAAATATTCATTTTTGTTTTCTTTAAATTTTATTTTTATAAAATAAATATGTATAAATAAGTATATATTTATATTTAGTGTTAAATTTTTTTACATAATTATTCATAAATGGAAAAAAAAAAAATGAATAAAAGGGGTAATAGTTAATTAAGTAAATAAATACCTTATATAGGTAAGAGACATTGTTTATTCTTTTTGGAAAAATATTAGTTACTAATAATAAGGTTATTTGTGGATAAGTGTTATTATCAATAATTGCTAGCAACATATTATTATTGATAACAATATATCGTTATAGATAATGTCATTAATGATTTATTATAACGATAATAATATCCTTGATATAAATTCAAAATTAAATAATAATAGTATTAGTTATAATGAAAGTAGTATTATATTGCAAATTCAGTTTGGAAAAGAAAAAAAAAGATTGACTAAGGCTAACCAATATCCAATTAAACTGATTGGACCATGTCAAGATAATACGTCATCTTGGTAAGATACATGGCGATAGATATAAACTCAATGATATGTTTACTTGTAGAATGCTAGTAATCAATTACAGTGTAAATCAATTTAATGCTTGATTTTAAAACAAAAAAGAAATTGGTGAAAATTATGGGCATAACAATAGAGTTGTTAGTATTTATATTAGAAAGGATATGAACATTGTCGAAAAATGTCAATACTACAATCAAAGGTAAAGTTAACACCAAGTTCAATAATAAAATAAATGTCATCATAAATAATAATAATAATCCTATTTAACTACTTTAATATTAGGAGGGCTATTAATACTAGGAATAGTGGCAAATGTTGCTAACAAAGGAAATATATGATTCAACATTAATTATGTTAATCATGTTTTGAGTGAATGATAATGTTAGAGAACCATATTGAAGTATTCCAATTTTGAGATCTTAAATTTTAATCTACATATATTTTATCACTATATTAGCATCGAGCCCCCACTAAACTATAAGTATGAAATGACAATCTAAAAGTTATTAATAATAAGGGGAGATATTTATTGAATATAGTTTTTTGTGTCTCCATACATTTGAATTTGTGAATACCTTCATGAGGATGTACAACTCTTATCACGTTTGAGTGTTAGGTCTTAAACTCTTAATGAGTGTTAATTTGTAATTAATAGATCCCAAAAAAAAAATTATGTGAGTTTTCTTGTTGAAAATTCGGGCATGACAAAACCCAATTCCCAGCTTCAGAAACCCCGAAGTTTTCAAGAACCCGAGAGAAAAATTCACGGCCGGAGAAGCAAGATTAGTTTCTCGAAAATAACCAAAATCCATCTCGAGTTAACTCTAACTAATATATTTACTTTTTCTTTGTGCTCATTACTCCATGCCTCTAGAAATTAATTATTTTATTTAATTTTCTTTTTATTATTTCCACTTTAATATTTGCACACAAAAGATCAAAAGCAATTAAAATAAGTTAGTTTATTAATTTAATCTTGCATATAATTTGTTGCACAATCTCATGGATTTAATATATTTATTTAAATATTTCATTTTAAACCATAAATTTTAATTTATTAAAATCAAATAAATACTTTAATAACATTTTATTTAATCTATACTTCAATTGTATAATTTAAGTTTTTATTTTAATTAAATTCTTTTAATTCCAATAATCTTTATTTTAACGAAATAATCAAACAAAAGCACTCATCATAAACATTACTCAAATGAACATACTATCAAGCAATATCAGACCACAAAGCGAAACAAACAGAAAAATGACAACAACATTGATGGACCAACATGAACTGACCTTACAGATAGGGTGTGACAAACGAATACTCATCCTTGTCAAGGCTGATGGCTCAACGTGAGGGACCCGATCCTAGTATCTCTGAATCAACAACCTCCATTGGGGATTAAGGCAAACTCAAACCTGAAAATTCAGGTGGAGTCGATGCCTGGTACCTACAACCTACAACAAACCACATGATCGAATGTGTACATAGACAAATAAGCAAACGCACCATGAAGGGAAAATCGCAGCGTGGTAGGGCACTCACAAGTGAGTGATGTGACCCTGTTCCCCTTCACCAATACATCAACACACAATAAATAGCCATCAAATCATGATGAGAACATACATCTAACAGTCACATAATACTCATATCAATGATAACTCACATAAACAATTAAACTAATCCACTAAGCATGGTATAAGCATCAACATTAGTGATAAATGTCTCATCAAGTAACATCATAGTTGTGCATCAAAGTACCATAATATCCAAGTATCAACAAACAAGTATCATAATGTCCTTGAGTACAATCAATGCTTGTCCGGATCGCGAGAATGGCGAGGGAGCAACTACCTTGTCCTCATGAAAGGTATGTTGGTTCCGCATGAGTTTGTATGGGGGTCAGGGATCGGGAGAGGCTGCCAGGAAAACCTAGATGGGGGTCGGGGCCTAGGAAGATCTACTAGGACAACCCATATCAAGCTATGTGATGACACTCCTCCCTATTGCAGTCTAGCATTCCCTAGTTGTATTTTCTCCTTTTGTTGTGTGAATGCCTCTAGAAGTGAAGCAAGTTTTGTATGTGATGTTGGTATTGTTAGCAGTGTTGTGTTGGAGTCATGTATGGCCCTTGTTTATGTTAGTTAGTTTTCTTCATGAATTTTTATATGATGTGGGACCTTGTGTTATCTCCTAGCACAGGGGGTGGACCTTAGGGTTCCACATGGTTGGGAGGTTGTTGCTTTTTTCTCCATTGGTTATTCTTGTTGCATGTTTGTGTGCATGGAGATTGTTCTTGTGTCATGGACTCCTGATCCTCTTCCTGTTCCAGTTCGAGAAGAAAACCTTTTGTGTATATGTATTAGATTGTATAACAAATGTATCTCTTATTGTAATCTGATGTATTCTTTCCACATGTACCAATGGAGGCATTGATGTAAATATTGTAACGATGTGACATATATTGATGTATTCTCCTTGTAATGAATATTGTAATGTAATGCATCTTGCATGTGTAGTTGTTAGAAATGATCTTTAATGTTGATTATCCGTTGACATGTTATGTAGGTAAGTAATGTAGAATCATTTAATGTGGTGTTTTAAAATGAACCTTGCTTATTGGATAAATCATGTTATCTTTGTAGATAATGGAATGATACTAGATATCTTGATTAATAGTTATGTGAGTAGCGTAGTCGAGGAACCTTAGAGGACCTAGATTTAGATTAATATGTTATGCAATCTATTGTTATTTCATTCTTAAAAAAAAAAAAATTGTTCCATTGATGTGACGTAGTTAGTGTTGTCCTTTGGGATTCCTTGGCAGGGCTTTACACCTGGTATCAGAGCCTAGGTTCATGCACTGGGTGCTCTGGATACATCTGAGGCCATTATGTGGGAAAGTAGTGTAACTTTAATAGTTAACCTTTGCAGCTTTCTGTTTTACATTTTCTTGGTTGTACATTCCCTAGACCTTACCTTATATTTGTTCATGCTTGTACTCTTTCTGTCTTCTCTCTAGAAATTATAGCTATTTGCATTATGTGTATTCATATTTTGTGCCTGCCTTTTTGATATGAGCAATTGTTATATGATACCATGTGATATTTGTTTCTCTTGTAGTTTTTTTTAGTACTTGTTGAATGCTAATATGGTGTTGAGTGTATGATTGATCATTTCGTATGTATTCCCTTAAATGATGTTACCATGAATGCTCATACGACTAGCTTTATTACAAGTCCAAGTAGTATGTTTACCTTTCTTATAAATAGTAGGATAATGTGCTTGTGTTCCACATAATAATTTGATTTAGAATATATCATAATGCATATGCAAACAATTTGCTTAGTATGCATATATTGGATGAACGATGTCTTTCTCTCTCCCCTCTTTCTTTTTCAAGTTTGATATGAAATATAAAAGATGTTGATTTATGATGTTCTATATCAGTTAGATCTATGGAGTTTACATATATGTGATATTGTATGCAAATTTTTTTTTTGGTATAGTTTCACCTCTCAGTAAGGAATCAGGAATTATCTGTTGCATTTGTAATGTTAGGAGATGCCATGGAGTATTGGAATTTTCACATTTGAGAGCATGTAATACAACGATGCATTGTAGATAATGATGTTATGTCTAGAAAATTTGATCATTCTTGTGTGATCTTACTTAATTGGCACATATATATATGCATTGATTAATTGACAACTCTCCCTCTCTCGTCTCTCTTATCTAAAAATTATATTCATAAGGACACTATTTAGGGATGTATTATACATCAATAGAGGCATTGAATGCTTAGTAAGGAATAAAATCTGAATTGCATAAAAATAAAATGCTTGTTTAGAATGGAAATTTTGTATCTAGGAGTTCATGCATCGCATCTAGGACTCTATTTTTTAAAAGTAAGTAGGTAGAACACCTTTGCATGGATAGTATAGGAAATTATTATGAAATAATGGATTAAAAGACCATGTTATAGCATAGGTGTTGGAGAGGGAAAGGATGGTGTACTGCTTGTAAAGTGTGCATAGAAAGTTTGAAATCATTCCTTCGTGTCCCTATTTGATTTGGAAATATGGATGTTTTAGATCTATAAGAGATCTGTGTGGTTGGAGGTAATGTATAAATGTTGCATTGATGAATGAATAGGCTAAGTAATGGTATTATTTTCTTACCTTATCTGAATTCCAAAGGATGTGTGTGTGTTCAATAAGTTTTAGTAGAAAGGAATAATAATGAGGTAAATAATATTGTATAATGAGGAACTGGGTGACTAAATTGCTTTGTGGCATTATGAAGAGCATTCCATCTATCTGTATCCTATGCATTGTGCATTGTGAATGATATGGTGTAGTAGCAAATCATAAATAGAGAATCTAAAATTAGTTTTCATTATATTTATGATCTTGTGAATGAGATATCAGAATGAACTTTGGATAAGTACTAAGTGTATACCTTGTGTGCCCAGGTGTGAAATACTATATTTCTCTCTCTCTCTCTCTTTTTATTATATTTATGATCTTGAATGTAATTATTTTGTGAATGGATATCGAGGAATGAACTTTGGATAAGTACTAAGTGCATACCTTGTGTGGGTGTGAAATGCCATATCTCTCTCCCTCCCTCCTCCCTCCCCTCTCTCTCTCTCTCTCTCTCCCTCCCTCCCTCCCTCCTCCCTCTCTCTCTCTCTCTCTCTCTCTCTCTCTCTCTCTCTCATATGTTCTTTACATAAAGGATGACTGCATGAACTCTAGTGTGTAAGGAAAATGTTGTATTGCATTTAAAAGATAGAAAATGAATGTAAGAAAGTAGGAAACCATGATAGTTTGATTGTTGTTCAAATTTTCTTAAGAGAGAGATGTATTTATAACCCAATGGCCTAATGTGCCTAGTGTGCAATCTCTAAGCGTGCTTAGGACAATGTGGTCTTAAGTGGACCATGTAGCGGTTACTCCCTTTGGTGTGGCTGATATTAGTCACCTCATTTTATGGTTATGGTTGGTATGGTGTTTTACCAAGATATGTTTTAAATTTTTGTTTTGTTATGCTAAGGGTTGGCATGTTTTCTTTTGATTTTCTTATGTTAGGACTGGCCACCGAACTCCTTTATTTTCACTTATTTTGTGACACTTGTCATGTTTTTTATTCATTAGGGGTGTTGAATTGCTGGCATTTTTCATGATTTAATGTTGAAATTGATAATTTATCCTCTTGGGTATTATTTTTCAATCTCTTTTGGTGGTCATTCTGACTTTTTGGTATTGTTGACCCTAGTTTTAGTTGCTAAGTGTTGTATCTATCAGGTTCAATTTGAAATTTTGATAGTGTGTTAAGGGAGAATATCACATAGATTGGAGCCTGTCATGTTGGGTAACTAGATGGTATAATGTAGATTTGAATGAATGAAATGTGTTTTCATGATGAGATGCATTTGTAACCTTTTGATCATATGGGATGCTAGAGAAAAGTGTATTTGGGATAAAGAAGTTCACATAATATGTGATAGTTAGATGATAATGAACTATATATTCTTTCGACAAATGATTATGTAAGTTTTTGTAGAGCTAATTAATATGAATGTAAGTGTGGATTTTATTTGAATATAGTGTGTGTTAGAAGTTATAAACATGCATGCGTTGATACTCTTTTCCTTTCTTCCAGGTCGAGGCTTTACTAGCTTTAAGTTTAGAGGGTTATGTGAGAATGTTGATATGTTTCATACACCATGCATCTTGTTTTTCATAATGAATTACAATTTTGGATGTTGTAGGATATATTAATTGTAATTAGGTTGGAGAGCTTGTTTCAAACCTTCACTCTTACATAAATGTATACTTTGGCCCTCAGTAATGCAGAGGAGTGTGTTTGAGTAAATATTGCTTAGTGTAAGATTAGCACTTTTATTGCTTATATAGGTGATAGGATAGGATTGACATGGTCGAAAAGAGTAAGTTATTGTGTTTTTTGTTCTATGGATGCCCACTCTATAATGAGAATGTTGAATGAAAATCTTACCCTGCAAGGATGTCTATTGGAGTGGTAGCTTTTGGTGGGTGTATGAGTGAATTGGTATGTTTAATGTAATTATTGAAAAGTGATGTATCTTGTTGTATCGTTTACAAAATGCATTCATTGTGAAAATTGCATGACATAAAGGAAATCTTTGCTAATATTATCTTACTTTAGGAATTAGGAAAAGGAAGAAAAGGAGTAGGTTAGGAAATTTTTACCTGTTGATGAACTCTAATCATAGGTAGTTAGATATGTTGCTTGTATTTACATTAAAGGAAAGGTAAATGTGATATTATTTAAATAAATAAATAAATTTTAGGACTAATGTGTGCATGTTTTCATCTTAACTCTGCGACTTCCAAGAGTAAGTTGAATCTTAGGAGGCGAGGATGTAGTGCCCCTCCATGTTTCAACATTTATGATGCTTATGTTAGATGATGTATTAGGATATTAGCATGCTAACCCTTGTTGATGACTTTATGCGTAAATGATCTAAGGGGTGTTAATGCTTTATGATTATGATAACCCCTGTTTAATGATTTTATTTAAGGATATTTGATGAAGTACTAATGTTTAATAATGGTATGCTTAGATCATTGTCATGACTATGTGTGATGTTTTATGTAGGACTTATCATGTGTGTTCATAGATATGCTCATCATATTGATATGTGCTTATGGATATTCTAATGACTAATGAAATAGTGATGTTAGATGTTGATTAGTCTTTGATTATCTTGATGATGATTATGACATGTTTATGAATATTCTAGAAATAGAATTTGTTACCTTATTTTGGAATGGTTTATGATTATTAATGTTACGAGATGTTATCTAATCATGACTATTATGCGATTATCTTGTGATTGTTCTTATCTTGTTTGTTATGTAACTGATTGTTATGAGTTGATCTGATTGGTTGGTGATGTTCTTACTAAGATGTTTGGGTGAAAGGGACAGTGTTGCATCACTCACTTGTGAGTACCCTGCGATGCTACAATTCCCTTTCACAGTGTGTTTGATTATATGTATATGTATATGCATGACCATGTTGTGTGTTGCAAGTTGCGGGTACTAGGCATCGACTCCACCTAAATTGGTAGGTCTGAGCATGCCTTAAACCCAATGGAATAGTTGATCAAAGATAGCACTTGGTCCCCTACCTTAGCCATCATCCTTGAAGAGGATGAGTATCCAGTTTTGCACCTGTCAGTGTTGTTAGTATGGTTGGTATGGTCAGTCAATGTTGTATGTAGTCTTGCTTTTCGACTGTGCATAGTGGTCAGGTATTGATTGACGTTTGGTTTATTTAATTTAGAAATGTTTGATTTATGCTTTAGTTATTTGTTGCATTAAAATAAATTATAAAGTTAAAAATGTACTTTCAATAAGTAAATATAAATGCTTATATATAATCATAATTATGATAAAATAAATTATAACATAATGTTGAAGTTAATAAATAAAATGTTATAAAAATGAGTTATAAAGTTAATTATCAAATGTAAATAAATTGGAGTATGTCTTGATAAATAAATATAAAAAATAAGTACATAAATAACCTTAGTGAATAATAAAAATAATACGATAAATAAAAGGATTTTAATTAATTAAAAATTAATTATTGTATGAAGAGAAGACTAATTTAATGAATTAAAAGTTAATTACTAATTGTTAAAGTTGGTTGGTTTTCCAAGAAAATGAACAGTCTCCCTCTTCTTGTAAATATTTTCCTTATGGGAGATTTTTCAGGTTGTTTGGCGGAAGGAAGTAAATTGTCTACAAAAAATTCAAATACTGTTGATTTTGTGGGATTGGGATTCTGGAAAAACTGATTGGGGATTCTTAATTGAGGATTTGGAGAGATTGGAGTTGCAAGTTGGGAATTTGGAGCTTGGCATTGAATCTCCAACCCAGGCAAGCGATTGGATCCAGGTTACATTTTCTTTTTCTTTTCTTTTTTTCTGAATTCTATCTTTGTTTTTGAAATGAATGCTTGAATGTTTATGTTGTATGGAAACAAAACATTTCTTTGTTTAGTTATTTCCAAATTGAAACAATTATTAAATGCCTTCTCTGAAGATTTCCAAATCCCTTTTATGTAAATCATTTTGTGCATATTATGTAATCTTATGCAGCCATGAAACCACATTTCTTTTGGGTATTCAGTTTAATTCGTCTATCATATCTATTGTCACGTCTCATACTTTGATGCTATTTTGACCATGACTTACTTTGATGCTATTTTGACCATGACTTATTTTGATAATGTTTGACCATGACTTTATGGGATTTAATATACGAATTATGATACGTGTTAGAGCAATATAATATACTACAATGCTTTGATGTATAGGAATGTAGAAAAATAATTGTTTTCTTTCAGAATTATGAGTGTATTTTATATAAAATAGGAATGTTGATTTAATTATTGTTTAAATTTATATTTCTACATTGGTTACTAATACACTTTCGTTTTTGCACGCCTGAGTGCATTTGAGTTGCAGGTGATCGAAGGCCAAGAGTGTGATTGAGGAAAAGAAGGTTAGCTTCCCGACAGGGTAAAAGAGGAGAAGCTCTCGATTACGCACACACCACTTAAAAACATGTAGTTGCATTAGGTCATGTTTGTTTTCAATATGATTGTTTGAAATTGATTAGCAGAGCAAAATTAAAATATAGTTTAATTAACCTTAAAAATTATGAAAAGAATATGGTTTATTCTATTTTAATTTATCCTTGTGCAATAAAAAGGAAAGAAAACCTGATTTTAAAAGAGATATAATATATAGGAAATTAAAGAAATAAAACAAAACAAATAATAAAGTAAAAGTATTATGTTTGCATATAATGAAATAATTGGTTTATATAAAAGGGAAATATTTCTGTTTGCTTATGGTTATTTTTTTTCCCAAAATAAAAAGGAATGAACAGCCCGAGAGAACATTGGGCTCTGGAAATTTTATCTTAAAACCAACAATGCTGTTGGCATGTGGCAATCCTTAGAATTTGCATGAGAATTTTATCTGTCATTTGGAAATACTTTGCATGATCCTCGAAAAGAGGAATAGAGCTTTAAGAGAGAAAAGAGAACTTCCATTCAGTCATATCCGAGAGCTCTGGAAAATAGGCGACAAGAAGGTATTACTGGGCATCTGCTCTGAAGAAGAAAATTGCCAGGTTCTTTTCATACTTTTCCTTCATTTAATTTAAAAATTGTAGTAAGGAAATTGAAGGAATGAAATGCATCATTCCATGATATGAGTACAAACAACTGAGAAATCTTTTCCAATTTCGTTTCTGCATCTGGGTAATAGTTTACTTTTCATTGTTGCAATATAGAATACCCAATCTTTTCTTCCAGAATTAGGGTTTCATTATGTTACAAAATCTACAATTTATTAAACTGCTCTTAATTATAATTGGAAATATATATAAACATATATATATATATACATATATATATGCACAGGAATTTGAATTCCCGTGCATATATACATATATATATATATGCATATAATGACTGCATAAAAACCCTGTCATCTGAAATAAATTCAAAATGCCTTTGAGATAAATTCGAATGCAAATATACTGGACGAAATGTCTTCTTATTTTGAGTTTTGAAATTGTTATCCATAGGAATGAGGAAGGGATTTAATCCCTTGTCCTCCCCATGGGAAGGACGTGGCACTGTGGGAGGCTCGCGCCCTCCACAGGCCGCGGCCTGTGGAGGAGGCGCGAGCCCCTCACAGCCCGCCCCCTCCCCATGGGAGGGGCAAGGGCTTCCCTGAGCCCTTATGTTGCTCAATGCCAGTAAGGAAACCCTGTAAAATGGCCTGTGGAGGGCGCGAGCCTCCCACAGTGCCACGTCCTTCCCATGGGAGGGGCAAGGGCTTCCCTGAGCCCTTATGTTGCTCAATGCCAGTAAGGAAACCCTGTAAAATGTTTATATTCTGTGTGCACGGCCAGAGAACTTTTGAACAGTCATAAAAACCAGTATTTTCTTTCTTCAAAATTTACACTCAGCTGTATATGAATTTTTACACACACACACACACATATATATATATATACATACACACTTAGCTGTATATGTATACATACATATATATATATATATATCCATGCATATACATACCAAAATGCAAGTTGAAACAGGAAAATCATTTCCAGAAAGTGGTATGAATTCTGTTAAATATCACAAATATCTCAGAAATGTTAAACCTGGAACAAGAACAGAATTGTCTCTGAGAACCATGTAAACTGAAAATCATCTTGATTACCTTGTCATATACTTACCTACAGTAGTACAATCCTGAGTAAAGGAATACAACATAAAAATTGAATGCAAGATTATCTTTCAAACCTCTGATATTCTGAATAAATTGCACTGTTTCAGTATATTATTAATACTCTGAAACCTGTATTAAAATTGGGTATTACACTATCAGTCAGCCTGAACTTGGAAAGAATAGAAGTACATACTGAAAACAGAAAACACTGTTTCATTCAAACAAATTAATTAAATCTTTCTTTCTAATTATGCACTGAAAAGTATTATGACATACATGTTCTTCTTTAAAACAGAGCTTTTATCCAAACCAGAAAAGGAGTACTTTCAAAAGAGTAAACGAAATCTTACTACTGAATTTACAATCTTGCTTTCAAAGGATGTTCTGAAATTCACATTTGAAATTCTTTTTAGAATTAATTGAATGTATGAAACATGTCAGAAAATGCACAACTTTCTGCTTTGGTATTTATTCATACTTTACTTGTGGTAACTTCCGGGACAGGGTGCCGAAGGTGGGCCAACAGAGACGGTAGTATTACCTTTTCTAAACTACCATTACTTGTATTATTTTTGCTTGGCCAAGCACTTGTACCATTGAAATAGATGGGTTTGTTTTAAAAGCCTAGAAACATATATGTATTTGAGTCTCTGCCACCTCCTGTTGCAAGAAATGTGTTTATTTCTCATGTTAGAAATGCATATAGGCATCAGGCACGCATCGAGAGTTCCCTCCTGTTTTACTGTTTCGGGTTGCTAGGCTCCTTTATGCAGGGCTGGGGATTCCTTCGAGTTAGGAAGGAACCTGGGGAAGTCATGGACTTCGTGGTTGGGCGAAAAAGGCGCCTGAATCACATTCTTGGCCCCAGCTCGCAAGTAGACCGATGGTGTCACGGCTGTTGGTGGTTTCGAGTTTTATTTGCTATTAATATACTTGTGTATTATTCAGGATTGGCTTGTGAAGCCCATTGTAAATGTATATGTATTTGACATTCTTTGTTGAAACTTTGAAATAGAAGTATGATTTGAAAGTATCTAATGTAACATTGATTTAAGGAATTAAAGTTTTATGACTTAGCATAGAAAAGATGTTTCTATTGGAATTGTTGATTTTTTTCCAAGTATGGTTGAATATATGTATAGGAGAAAAGTCATTGAAATACTTATGCTTTGTATAAACTTGATACATTACATTGATATTATTATTATACATGAAATGCAATTTAAATTCTCTTTTATTAAGCTCATTCGGAAGTGTTATGAACAATGTTGATTACTTGGAAATCTTTTATAATGATTTGAATAAATTGAAAATACTCTTAATTTCCCTTTTATACTGATTTGAACGGATTGAAAACACTCTTAATTTTTCGAGCGCTACATCTATGCTTCCTCAATTCGATTATTTTCCAAATAGGGCAATGCAACTGCAACTCTTGACAAATCACCTATCCTTTATTTTGGCGTAGCCCTCTATCTCCTTCATCATTTTCCCCTCGACATTTTGTTCATTATCTATAGCCTATCGAATTGCATACTGGGTTATGATTTTCCCCTACCATTGCATTTTTGTGAATGTCTTAAGTGTCTTCATTATCTGTTTTGGGTCTATGTATTTCATTCCTTCTAGGGAAATTTTTTTGAGGTCGTTTGCTTGATTTTTAGTGTCATTTGCTTTTACTTGGCACTGGTTTGTGGCATGGCGCTAGCCCAACCATGGTCGGCGGTCAGACGCCTCCTCTCTTTCCCTATGGTCTGTCGCTTAGCAACGCTTAGGGTTAGCCTACATATACTTTGGGTATCGTTCAGTGCGAGTTCATTTCCTACGTTATATATTAATACTAAACACTTCAATTTTTTTATTCTGATGGTTATAATGTATGCTGTGATTTCTTTTTATGCATTGTATATATTGGATACTGTGTTATGTGATTCCTTCTTGCATATTATATTGGATATTCATTATGTTTGGTATTACATCCGATATACTATATTTGGTATTCAATGAATGTATATTATGCTTGGTATTTGATGCTTTATGTTTAATATTCAATGAAAATACATTATGTTTGGTGTTTGATGCTTTATGTTGGTATTTGATGAAAATACGTATGTCTTATGATTCGACTATATATATATACATTTACATACACATACACATACACATACACATATACATATATATACGTATACACATATATACATATATATATATACGTATACACATATATACATATATATATATGTGTGTGTGTGTGTATATATATGTATGTATGTATGTATATATATGTTCGCCCTATTATAATTTGAAAGATTGTATTGATGTAATACCCCTCGTGTAGTTGTTACTCTTTTATGTTGTGATGTGGACTTGAGACTTTGATGGTGATTGTTTCACTGGTTTGTTGTGTGTGGTTGATAGTTTAATCTACTCGGATGCTCATGATACTGTTTTATGATGATTAATGATATGATGATACTTGGTGTTTGGTATTAGCTATTTGCGTTTATCATATGGATGTGTTATTATGTTGTGATGTTATTGCTTAATGCTTGTTTCCGGATATTCATGATGATGTGTTTTTTAGTTGAGTCTTGGTGAAAGGACGGTGTAACATCACTCGTTCGCGAGCGCCCTGCTACGTTGTGACTACCTTTCATGGTGTGCTTGTGACTAGAGATTTATATGTTACCTGACGTTGGTTTGATGCAAGACGCAGGTACTTGGCACCGACTCCACCTGCGTTGTCAGGTCTGAGCGTGCTCTACAATCCCAACAGGTATGAAGTTGAAAATGGAGTTGACAAGAAAGTTTCCCCGTCGAAGTCCGTCACCCCCGTCATTGTGTCTGACAATGTCATTTGTTTACGACCCCGTCTCCATTTTGGTATTGTTTTGTTTATAGTCGTTTATCTTAATCATTGTCTATGTGTCATTTTAATTATTTGTTATGATTGACGTTTTCTCTATTAAGATTATTAATGTCGTTTAATTAATCACTTTTACAACGATCTTAAGTGTAGCATTGATTTAATTAAATTATTAAATAATTAAGTGAATGTTGTTAATTTAACTATTAAATTAAATTCGTTAAGTTTTAAAGATTCGATAAATTATATATTGTTATTTAATTAAAATGACGAATAAATAAATGAATTGTAATAGAATATTAATTGTATTTATAAATAAATATTTTGTAAATGTGATAATTAATGTTTTAATTGTTAGATATTAATTAAAGATAGAGATTAATATATAAGGAAATTTTAATTTATTGACGAAGGAGATAAATATGAGTTTTAAATCAAATAAAAGTGATAAGATTTCATATGGATGGAAAAATCAGGAAAAATAGCAGAAAGGATGAATGCATGTTCATGCTCGATTCAAAAACTAAAAGGCAAAGGAAACTTGCTATCCTTGTTGGATTTTGCCTTCAAAAACTAAAGAGGTTCTTTTTAATTAACTTGGGAAAAGAAAAGAGAGGATTTAATTTTAATTTTTGGGGTTTTGGAACGGGAATTCTTTCTGCAACAAAATTATTATTTTTCTTTCTCTGTCATGCTAAGGGAAAAACACAAATTTTAATTTGGGGATTTTAGGAAAACAAAAGAAAACTTTTCTGCAATTTGTGTTGGCTTGCTGGGTAATATTTCTCTGTAGAAAGTTTAAAGCAAAGATTACAGCCTTGAGAATTGGAAAAGGAACGGAAACTCTGAAGAACGGAAGACGGACTTGAGCTGCAATAGAGCAAATCAATTTAGCTTACCACCTTCATCTGCAACCGTCGTTTTTTTTTCCAGGTTGGTGATTTCATGTTGAATTTACATTCTTTGTTTGTAAACAGCCTGAATTCAT
Source organism: Sequoia sempervirens (assembly GCA_007258455.2). Lineage (NCBI taxonomy): Eukaryota > Viridiplantae > Streptophyta > Pinopsida > Cupressales > Cupressaceae > Sequoia > Sequoia sempervirens. The sequence goes on from VDFB02365414.1 coordinate 209,484, forward strand.
ATGTATATTTTGATGGTTTATTCCAATCGATGCTATTCATGATTGGTTGTGGTATATACCAGTATCTACTTGGGTCTATAACATTGTCGTCTCTTATCCTTGGCTAGGGCCATTCTTTTCATTAGAATAGAATTCAGTTTATTTCTCTTTTTATTTCCTCTTTATGCGCCTAATATTCTCTGTTCTCCATTGGTATTCATGGGAATCTATGAGGTTGTCTGTTGCTTTTAATATTGTCTCCAATCTCCTCTTTGTTTTGGTTGTGCCTCATATTTCATCTCTCAATTAAATCCTTGATACCTTATTGCTTTATATGCATTTATATGAATGAGGGTTGATCCATTACTCCCTATATCACAACCATTAAGGGTAAACTGGTAACATCCTCCTTGCTTGGGTTATAGTCGTTCCATGTTCTTGGGAGATCGATGTTTTGCTTCTTCTTTGGATAATACTCTTGTTCTGAATTGCTGAGACATAGGTGTGCGTTGGAGTCTTCGTTTGTCACCTATTGCCTAGTAGTTGATGTTTGAAACTTCTAACTGAGGTCGCTGCAAGCTTTAACCTGCGCCTCCCCTCTAATCCTCCCTTTTGGCCGCGCCCTGTTGGAGACTCTCTGGCTTGTATGCTGGGCGCACCTTCACTTAGCTCTCTCACCCATGCGTTGTTGGCTGCGCCTCCCTAGCCTTGGGGTTTTCTTTTTGTTTCAATTATATATTTGTTTTGAAACACTAATATATGTTATGAACAAACAGATATCAATGTGTTAATTATTCTTTAGCCAGCATTTGGTTATAGATATGTCCATTATTACAATGAAAGAATTTTAGCTTATTTTATGCCTGTGACAGCGACCCATGTTGGAGGTGTTAATTCTTTTAATTATAACAACAGGGTTAATATTTTAAGGTTTAGATGTTGTTAGACAACCGCACTTTATCCTCTCAATTCCTTTATAAATTGTGTAAGTATATATATATATATAAATAAAGTTGCTTATAAATAGTTGAGTGTACTCGTTGTTATGACAACAGATTAGCCTAGAATTTTATGTATTTATGTGTGTGTGGGGGGGGTGTGTTTCCTATATGACTGTTTTAAAACAACAAAAAATAATTATATTAAGTTTAAATAGTAGTTTTTCTTTAAAATGGATTTATATTGTCAATTTATGATTTATAATGATGTTTTATGTAGAAAGATTGATATATATATACGTAAGTGTATATAGATATATGTATATGATTATATATATTTGTAATTTGGATAAATGCTGGATAAAGATGCTTAAATTTGTTAGATTTAAAAGTCGGGTATATATATATATATATATGTCCTAGTTAGTTAATAGTATTGATGAAATTAAATAAATGGATTATGCTTTTGAAAATCCTTGAATTACTAGTTAGGAGGATAGAGGCTAATTAATGGATTTAAGGATATTTGAATTGGAGAAATTTTTAACGTTAGAATGATGATATAAAGGAAGTTGGCTTAATTGTTTTTGGGGTATGTAACTTTAGATGTGGTTGATTAATTGAAAGGATTTTGTAAGCATTGTCTTGAAAATGTTTAAATTAGTTATGTGATTAATCTCTTATGATGGATATGGCAATTTCCTGTTGATTGTACTCTTCTTTTTTGTTCTACTCCACTTGTTGAGGTGATTTTATGTTTGTACATGTTTTGAGTATGTTGGGAACCCGCATGGTATAAGTTGTGCTCATTTGGTAGTTGGTTCTAGGCTTCCAGAGGCAGTGGGGTAAAGTGGATGTACACTAGATTTTCCATGGTTAGTCCCTTGTGGATTGTTGGTTTAATTTGTGTTTCTTACTTTTGTGGGTGTACCTTGTTTCAAGGTTTTTCTTTCCTTGGGTTATGGCTTGAGCAAGAAGGTTATACCTCACAGTTGATTTTGGCTACTGTGGTTTTAGTGCTTATATGTTTCAATACACCCCTTATTGTTGTGAGTTTTTGTTTCGGGACTATTGGGGAGGGTGGCTCTTCGTGGGGGCTGACACACAAAGGGGCAGCCTGAATAACCCATAGAAGGGTTGGTTAAACAAGTGAAAACCTAATAAAACACACCAGTGGGTTTGGGAAAGTAAACATTAACTAAAAATAAGGAAGATACCTCATCCACGCCGTTAGTACTCCCACAGATTAAGGGTGGGCTGAGAAGGCCGTGGTCGGAAAGGTCGCTACCTCGTCCTCATGAGAGGCTAGCGGTCCCACACGTGTCACCCTATGGGGCTGGTGCCCAGTGAGGGGCAACCGGGATAACCATAGATGGAGGCCAACCCCTGTTGAGAGGCAGCCAGGATATCCCATAATAGGGTCATGTGTGATGAAACTCTCTCGTAGTACCCCTTGTCACTATCTTAGAATGTCTCTAGAAGCAGTCATCTTGTATGAGGTCATTGAGGTTGTTATTTGTTATGTTCTGGGTGCTCTTTTGTAGTTTGGTCTTGTGGTTGTTCTGCTCGACTGTCTTGGTCATGGGTCTTTCTTGTCTACTCCTAGCACGGGGGGTGGGCATTCGGGTCCACGTGGTTGGTTGGAACGTGCTACACACCCCGTTGGGTTCCCTGTCAGCATTCGTACAATGCGGTGTTATTCAAATGTGGAGTGTTCCAGAGTTCACTATATATTCAGATGTATATTATTTATTTCTGTCCTACTCATGTATTTAATGTACTACTCCCACGTTGTGTTGGGAAACAATGATGTATACTTATGTTATTGAACGATGTAATGTAATGGAAACAAATTTAATGTATGATTTTACCTTTGTAAACCTTATGTGGTTATTGACTCATGGTAGCCATTATTTTGATGTGTTGTATCTATGGAAATATGCTCCTTTGTATTCACATGATGATAATATGTTTATGGTTATTGGAATTAAGTTAATCTTGTTATGTTGAGTTTTCACATGTGGATGCTTTTAATGATGAAATTTTAATGGATGTATGGTTTTGTAAATGAATGCTATATCATGGTTTTTTTATTGTAAACTTGGAATTTCGTTTGTTATCGTTATGTTATGGGTTTAGGTTACGTAATGTCTTCACGTGTACCCCAGAGGACATAGGTTGCTAGTGTATCTATTTAATTGAATGTCGTGTATTGGACTTAATGTACATTTCATATATTTTACTTTAAAAAAAATTGTGCGGTAATTGTTGTCTTAGTTGTCCTTTGGGGTTCGTGCGGCGGGGCATTACAATTGAACTAAAAACTGCATTTTTTTAATATATATACAGATTTATATATGCATGTATGTATGTGTGTGTGTGTGTGTATATATATATATATTATGGTTTTAATTGTAAAAGAATAATTTTGCTCATGTGATTAATTGTTTATGTAGATAGGTAAATTGGTTAATTAAGTAGATTGAAATGATTTACTTATATTTAGATAATTGAAAGATTTGTTTAAATACATTAATTAGATTATCTTTTTTTTAATTAATGAATGTTGATTTATTTTATAATTATTTAATAGTTGAATTATGAATTCACCATGTAATTAGTTATTGAGAATAATTGTTATTGTGGTAAATGGTTCATTAAGTGAATTAGTGGCTAAGTTAATGAGTAACATGAAATGTGGAAAAAATGTCTTATATGGAGTTGTTACCTAATTTTCACCCTCAGGCTCAATCAGGCAAGGCATCTCCGTTGCAGATGTTCATAAGGGCCAGATGGGACGTCTCCATTAAGGGTTACTCTATACACATGATGACATTTCACAAGGGATTCAGTTGGGAGGCCTGCTCTGTTGGAAACATGCCTCAATATTCTACGCTCAGCCTCCATTAGAGCCAGGTCGGCATGGCATCTTCACTGTCTGGCCGACTGGCTACTTGATACTTTCTATTTTGAACAGGTCACTGTGACCTAGTTTCTGTCCTGTCGAACGAAGTTGCAGAGCCTATCGCTATAACATTGAGGGTTCGGTATGACCTCTTATCGCATGAATTTCTCTGGTCGATAGGCCATTCAATCATGAGCTTGGGGAGACTCATGGCGACCAAGGGTTTCAGGGTGACTTCTGGTGCTCGGTGAAGGGTCCCAGCGAACAGAGAAAGGTCTCCCCGACTTGCTCGTGGTCTTGGCCAAGGTTAATGCCTTCGCTGTAATGTCTCAGCGAAGACATTTAGTCTCACCGACTGAGTGGGGGGCTGCGATATGTTTGCCTTCGGTGGGAGTCTCGCCGATAACAAAAAGGCCTCACTGAGAAAAGGACTTCGGCAAGAGGTCTTGCTGAAGTAAGGTTGTCTCCCCGACATAAAAGACATCCGCAGAACTCCCAACCGTCGTGGTAACGTCTTGTCAACACGGTGTAGTCTCAACGAAAGGAGGAACATCGACAAGACAATGAGCCTCGCTATGAAGTCTTCCCGACTTCATAGTGTCTCGCCAAAAGAAATCCAGGGCCCAGTGGAGTGAAATGCATTTGGGGTGATATCAATAGGCTCTTGCCGAAACGATGAGGGAGTTCTCGGGGTAATGTTTTGCCTTCGGTAAATTGTCTCACCGACAATCGGCTATCTTGGCAACCACAGAGGCAACATCGATATGAATTCTAAAGCCTGCTATGATGTCTCACCAACCGTCATGTGTTGTGCCGATAGTTTCAGAGGGCCATAATCACATAGGAGAGACACCTCAAGTGTCTCCTCGAGATGCGATTCTGACCAAATGAGTTTTGACCATGGGGAGTTTGCGTGTAGTGCTCCCAGCCAATCAAGGAGAGCTACGGGTGAATCGTTGGCAGCTTGACCAATGCCAAGAGAATCAACAGAATGTGAATCAACGTGTATTTGTTCTAGACTCAAGAGCATTCAAGGTGCTCAATAGGGGGATTCAGTAGGTGGACACAAGGACCAGAAGTAAATACACCCAGTAGCTTCAAAAGATCTAAGGGGTTTCTCTAGGCAATTGCTCTTCACCAACACACACAGCAAGGACACGCAGGCTGCAGCATTAATTTCAATCAAAAGATCTAAGGATAGATCTTTCTAAGCCTGATATTTTTGTAAGCCCTAAGGGGCCGACACACTGGTGTATATAAGGCATTTTTTCCCTTTTTGTAAATAGTTCGGATTGTGCATTCAAAAGAGTTAGTGATTTTTATCAATCCTTTCTCGACTAAATGTATGTTTTGTAACTCAACTGGAATCTGGAATATAACACAGAGTTTACCTGGGAAGCTACTGTTAATGTTTGTATTACTCTCATTTCTGTATTTTAGACTATGCAAGTTCTTAGTTGTGTTTTTTCTAAAATCTGTATTCATACCTAAGGTTGTGAAATTCATCTTTCCTTCCTAAGATATGCATGTAGAGCAAGCCTGTTAAGAGTAGTGCATGAGTTTAAAGGGGTTATGTTAAGTAAGTGAAAACGTTGTCTGTTGCTTTCCAGTGTATGTTCTTCCTGTGTCTGTTTCATGATTTCTTATTAACGCGGTGTATCACCATAGGAATAGTTCAGTTTAGTTTCAATATTTGTATGCATTCCTTCTCTTTTTACCTTCACAGAATTGCTAGTTTAGGTGATACCCAAAGGAATCTGGCCTTCTCCGGGGGTTCATTTCAACTTCAAGTGACCCACAGCCTTGAAATGATCCCATGTTTCACCAGAAAGCTTAGTTCTTACAACTTCGCATAGGATGCATTTCTAGGTGACAACAAGAGTATTTCATGGTTGTATTGAATGCTTGTATTGAATATGGTGTGTGATTATTTATTTATTTTAAGTGAAAAGTGGCGAGCCACTTATAATATTATATTTAATAAATAGATGTATACAAAAAATGGTTCACAGGGCATACTGGCAGGAAGAACCAGTTAGAAACCTCCACTTATAGCCTGAAATTAAACTACTATTGTACCAAAAACTAAAAAACCCCGTAGTAGGTGACCTCACCTCACAGATTACAAAATTAAACTAAGCCCCGAAAAGACTAAGACCTGAAAAGCGTGGTCTCCCACCACATATTACAATTTTAAATCCTTCACAAAATTTGAAAAACCCCTGACATTTTACAATTTTTGAATCCCCCACAAAATTGAAAAACTGAGGCAAATTCAACTTTTCATTGACCCCCCATTAACCGAGTTTTCATCTTGCCTTTCTAAATTCTCAACCAATTGAAGACCCCTCTCAAATAATCTTCTACTATAAATAGGGGCTCTGTTTTGATTGGAAAGAGAAGGTGATGGAGATACATCCACCAATGGCAAACTAGCTTGAGCATTGAAAAACCCTCCAGTTGGAGCCATACGAGCCTAATTTTGAGCTTGGAAATGACCACGAGCTAGCTTGTTTGCCCCAAATTGACCACAAACTGGCAGGTTGACACCATGAGTTGGTTGATTTTCCCCAAGTTGACCACGAACTGGCAGGTTAACCCCGAGTTGAAGGTCGAGTAACACACCATTCTGTGGAGGAGGCAGGTTAAATACGCGGAGATAAGCCAATGCAAAATATTTATCTTTGATTTCCAAGTCCATAATGGTGCAAGTGTGCCTCTGATGCTTCCTTAAGGCTCGTAGTAATATGCTATCATTGTTAAATTGTAATGCCATCTTAATGACATCAAAAAATTCTTCATAACATTTCCTGTTCTGCACTAACTCCCTGGGGAAGAGCCCTCCGATAAACGCATCTCCGACAAAGAAATTATTATTTTGAACAACAGAGGGTACTGCATTATCCAGAATAAATTGGACTATAACATATTTCCTAGCCAGCTCTTCCAATTCAACTAGCTACTAAATGAAATCTAGAGAATTTGACAAGAAAATGGAGATCACCTGTGATGGGTAGATGATACGGCGTGCCCTCAAACTAGTAATCTCTTGACTCAGGATAACTCAGATACTATCTTCTACTCTCGCATTGTCCACGATAAACATCGATTGCATAGCATCCCACGTAAGGTATTCTTCAAATGGCCACTCCCACGGTCTGACAAGTAACGAAACCCTCAAGTTCCATGGATGATACACCATTAAGCTTATGGTGGAAAGCCAAGTTTCCAACTCTTAAAATAGAAACAATATAATACCTCGCAATGCCTTGCTGCTGCTAAATGAAATTGTGCAAATAAGAACATCAAATGCCTATTTATTGCCAAATCCTTCCTAATTGGAATGCAAGAACATCATGAAAAGGATCACGATGGCTAAGCAATTAATTCCCATGTGTACCACAACAAAGCCGACTCGTGCTAGCTGAATGTTTAAAGAGAAGACAGCTTATAACGCATTTAAAATCATCATTTTAGCAAAACACAAGGAATAAAGATATGACTCTCAAGTGCTTTGAAAGGACTAGAGTAGATATTGGACAACATGACATCAACAATTGATAAGAATGGCCTTTAATGACTAATACGATCTATCCTTTATACTCATGCGAACAACCCTGAAACTTACCAATTCATCATTACCTCGAGAAAAGCACAAGCCACATGTTTATCTTTAGGCGTAGCTCAGATTTGAAAAGTCCTTCAATATCCATGTTGGCCCTGACTCGCTCAGAATATGGTGTGTGATTATTGGGATTGGGGCGATAATTGTTTAAAAGTGAGAGTCATTTGTGCAAAATTGCTAAGGTTGACTTCCAGAGGTTAGGAGGAAGTATTTTGTATGTATGGTTCTTATGATGGTTTGATTTTGGAAGTGGTTTGGTAATATGCTGTGATGTGTGCAAGATGGTCAATGCCTTGCACTGTGTATGGAATTCATGTGATTATGATTAGTGTGCAAGATGGTCAATGCCTTGCACTGTGTTTGGATTCATGTGATTATGATAAGTATGCAAGATGGTAAATTCCTTGCTTGATTTATAGGGTTTACTAGTTGCAAGTAGGGGGAGTGGCTCTCAATGGGGGCTGAAATCTAAAGTGGTGTCCAAGACAACCCATTGGAGGGTTTCTTAATCCATTGATAACCTTAATAATAAATTAGGGGGAAGGCTAGAATTCACATTAAGCAAGATAATTACATGCCTCACTCATGGCTCAAGTGTTTGTTTAGGCTTGAGATGAGACAGGAAGGCCTGGAATGGCAAGACCAACTGCCTTGTCCTCATGAAGGGTATGTTGGTTCCATATGAGTTTGTATGGGGGCTGGGGATCGGGAGAGGCTGCCAAGACAACCCAAGATGGGGGCCAGGGCCTAGGAAGATCTACCAAGACAACCCATATCAAGCTATGTGATGACACTCCTCCCTATTGCAGTCTAGCATTCCCTAGTTGTATTTTCTTCTTTTGTTGTGTGAATTCCTCTGGAAGTGAAGCAAGTGTTGTATGTGATGTTGGTATTGTTAGCAATGTTGTGTTGGATTCATGTATGGCCCTTGTTTATGTTAGACTATTGTCTTCTTGACTATCTGTATGATGTGGTACCTTGTGTTATCTCCTAGCATGGGGGGTGGACCTCAGGGTTCCACATGGTCGGGAGATTGGTGCTTTTTCCTCCATCGGGTATTCTTGCTGCATGTTCGTGTGAGTGGAGATTTTTCTTGTGTCATGGACTCCTAATTTTGTTCATGTTCTAGTTCGAGAAGACAACCTTTTGTGTATATGTATTGGATTATATAACAAATGTATCTCTTATTGTAAACTGATGTATTCTTTCCACATGTACCAAGGGAGGCATTGATGTAAATATTTTAACGATGTAACAATTATTGATGTATTCTCCTTGTAATGAATAATGTAATGTAATGCATCTTGCATGTGTAGTTGTTAGAAATGATCTTTAATGTTGATTATCAGTTGACATGTTATGGAGGTAAGTAATGTAGAATCATTTAATGTGGTGTTTTAAAATGAACCTTGCTTATTGGATAAATCATGTTATCTTTGTAGACAATGGAATGATTCTAGATATCTTGATTAATAGTTATGTGAGTAGCACAGTTGGGGAACCTTAGAGGACCTAGATTTAGATTAATATTTTATACAATCTATTGCTATTTCATTTAGAAATAAAATAAAATTGTTCCATTGATCTGACGTAGTTAGTGTTGTCCTCTGGGGTTCCTTGGCAGGGTGTTACACTCATCCTATCTTAGTGTGGTGTTGTGAGAGAACACAATCATGGGTTTGCAACCGGTCCTCATATAGGTTTCATCCTCTCTCTCATAGGTTCATCATGGTGGATTTATCCCATGATTATTTAGTCTTTCATTGTTGTCACCTTTATTATGTAATGATGAGGTTGTCTTATTGTTGTTGTTTAAATGAAAGGTTGTTCCATCAAGTTTTTTTTTTTTGAGAATGTTGGCTTGGGACATTACACTATAAGAATTGGGAGTATTCAATCTATTCTTATTCATATACAAAAAAGATAAAAAAATTATTCTATTGGGTTCCAAATAACTTATCACAAATTCCTAGAGGAATCAGTCCAATTCAATCTAAGGAAATATAATTTTAAAGGGAGATTGATTAGCTCTTCAACAAAATGTGAGTGATTAAAGGATAATTGCTCAAAGTGAGTATTCTCTCCTTCACTTTGATCTTCGCTAGACCCAATAGAGAGTTCCTAGAGGTATCCTTAATAATATTTAGCACAACTAAAAATTGGCAAATTAAAAGTGCAAAATTAGTATCCAATGTATACCTAGTCCCAAAAGTTATCACTAGACTAAGTACTAACCTATTATATACATAAAACATCTATTACGATGATGAAGACATCATTGTGTAACTTCAATATGTAGGTATATAGGAAATGATTCTATGGTAAAATCCTTTGGGCTTGCTATAAATATTTCTCTAGATAATTCATTAAATCATGATATTCATACAAAATAACATTCCTAATTGTAAAGTACTGATAAAATATATTTTTATTTTGGGTGTATAGAGGGTAATAGGATTTTGTGACTAGTTCCTTAATGGGTTATAGAGTCATATTTTACCAATAATAAGAACACATTAAAATAACAATAGAGATATGGTATCAAGCAATCAAACATATTTAATAATCCTTATCCAAACTCCAAAAATATATTTGCACAATAAGGAAAATACCATTAAAAATAATATTTTTAATGAATTAAAGTGTTGTGAAACTTATCAAATTTGTATTACAATCATACCAAAAAGTAAAAAAGAGGAAACCCTAAGCTATAATTCTATCATAATTCACTACTTATAAATTTCCCTACAAATATACAAATAACCAAGGAAATATTCAATTATAGACATCTAGTATAAATGAACTACCTCTTTGAGATTTACAAAACATGTTACTTAATAAGTGATTATACTTGTGGGAGTTGAAACCTAGCACTTGTAGTTGTATAGAAATAGAGAAATGAACAACTACGATTATAACAAATGAACTAATATTTATAGTAGTCTTTGAATTTATTATCGGAATATAATTGAGAGATAGATATTATTAATGTGTCATGTGAAATAAAATTAGATCTCATGAAATCTAGTGAAATGGTAGCTTGGAATAGGAATAGGATCATTGGTATCTAAAACTTCAACCATTGCATTCATGACAACAAGGTAATTCTTATCATCCATCATAAATTTTTCATAAATATTTACACCTCTAGATATAGCCATGGTAATTTGAGTACGAAAAATCCTTATGGAGTATTAGTGTCAAATAAATAAATTAATGGCATCACATTGTGAAGTTTAGGGTTGTAGTTGGGATGAACAGGGGAAAATGCAAAATTTCAATGAAGGTTGGGAAGTTAAAAAGGGGGATGCAAGAATTTGACATGGAACTAGACCTAGGAAGTTGAATTAATGACGGAAGTTTAGAAGTCTAATAGAGTTCCAAAAAAATGGGTAAATATGGCAAAGGGGTTATTATGGAGAAATGTAGGAAAAAATTGTGGAGGCAAAAATGAGGATTGGAAATTAGAGTGAAGGTCTAGATGTCCAATAGAATTTGCAAGAAGAGATTGAGAGGAAATATAAGGAAAGACAATGGGACTAGATGTCCATAGGTGGACAATAATTTTGTAAGGTAAATTTGGAAATGAGGTGGATAAACTTGTGGAAGTTGACATGGGAAGTGGATGAAATGGAAGAAGGAAAGATCCAGATTCATGAAAAAAGTCCACAAGGGGGAAGAGATGAGATACTTTAAGAAAGGATGGGAGTTCTAGACCACCGTCAAGATTCCATAAAAGGATGAAAAAAGGGAAAATGGAAGGAAGGGTGTGATGAATTTTAATGGGGGTTCAATGAAAAATAAGAGGTCAAGATAGGACTTTAAACATGTAGGTGATGTCTAATAGTCCATAAAAATTATGTAAATCTATAAGAATAGTAGAAAGTGACAAAAGTATTCCCATACTAAGGAAATTCATGGATTTTTCAAATTTGATCGTTTGATAAGGATAGTGATATATGAAAAAGAACAACACAACTAATTTTGGCTTAACTTGGACCCATTGGAAGATTTCTTAAATTGATAATAGGTGATGGGTAAAATAATGCCTAGATCACAAAGGGGGATAAGATATTGGTAAATTTTGACACTATTAAATTGAGTCCCAACTTATTCCACATCAACTCATATTTTTAATAGATATGAGGGGGAAATAAAAGGTTTTAGATTTTATGATCCTTCCAAAAGGGATATCATTCTACTTAAAAGGGTCACATTCTAGAATCTCCCCTATCTAATTTATTGATAATATTATTGAATCTTTGAATTCTAGAGAAATTTGTGAACCATCCTCATACACTTATTCTAATCATCCCTCCAAAATACTTGAGTGGGTTCAATCCTGAATTGAAGATTTAAATGGAGAACTTTCTCTTCTTCGTAACATGACTAGAAGTCAACATACATATATTGCCTTAATGGAAATATATGAAATTCAACCCCAAACATTTGAAAAAGTAAATAAAAAAATAAAATTAAAAAAATTCCATGCAATTAGAATAGAATTATCCTATTAAAAATAAAAATTGGGAACTTGTTCCACCACCCTTTAATTGAAATATTATTATCATTGACTTTATAAAATTAAATATGACCATCAAGGGAATATTGATAAATATAAATATAATTTGGTAGCTAAAGTATTTTCAACAACATGACAGATTATGATGAATTTTTTGTGCATGTAGAAAAAATGACAACTATTCATTTAATCCTTGCTCTAGCTACCCAAAATAGGTGGGATTAACAAAATGGATGTTGAAAATGAGTTCTTAAATTAAATTTTACAAGAAAAATATATATGCATCAACCTCAAGGTTTCTTACAAATAAATAAAGAAAAATATGCATATAAACTCAAAAAATCACTTTATGGACTAAAAAAGGCTCCTTGATCTTGGTATTCCAAATTAAATAACTTTTTTCAAAACCTAGGTTTTTGTAATCGTAATTTTTTTCAAATTTGAAAATGATCATATAACTATCATTATATTAAATATAGAAAAAAATATCATCACATAAAACCTTATATTCTTGTAGGGAAATACAAGTAAGAACTTAATCTTACCTTTCAAATGACTAATTTAGGCCTTTTTCATCATTTCCTAGAAATGTCAATTTTTCAAGATCACTATCAAGAAAAATATGTTCAAAACTTAATTTCAAAGTTCAATATGTCTAATTGAAAACCATCGTAACTATTGAAATTTGTATTAAACTTGACTCTCATCCTTCTTGTAAGAAAATAAACTCTACTATTTAATTCCAATTCATTAGGAGCCTAATTTACCTAATTATATCCTACCTTGGTATTTCCTATGTAGTTGATATTGCATTTCAATTCATTCAATAAACTTATGTCCAATGTTGGAATATGGAAAATTTTATTTTAATACTATAAATATACTTATATAGATATTGTAATGTTGATTTTGGGATTTCATAAATCAAAAGTCTACTTCAAGATATGTGTTTAAACTTGGTACAGGTGCAATCAATTATAGAAGTCTATGTACAAAATAATAATATTGGAGTGCCTCTAAAGTAGCCAAAGAATATATTTGGCTAAACCATCTTCTAAATAAAAATATATGGAATTAAGTCCTAATACTATACTTTTATTTGATGATCAAAGTTTTATTGCACTTTTCAAAAAACCTATCTATCATCAAATATCAAAATATATTAAAATTCAATCTCAGTTCATCTATGGGAAAGTCATAAAAGAATATATTTATCTTCAATACTACCAAATTGAAGGTCAAGTTGTAGATATTTTTATAAAACCACTATGTAGTGCTAGACTTTCTAAATTTAGATCAATGCTTGGCCTTAAGAAGTTACCATTCATGGGGAGTGTGCATGATAATGAAACTTACTAGTGACTAAATCCTATATGTAAGGTCTAATAGGCATAAAATAATACCTCTAGCAATTATATGTATAATTCGTTCGAGAATATTGTAAATTATTCTCTTCGTATATTCTATTTGTAAAATAATTATATGATATAAGACCTATGAGCACTATGTAATGAATTTGGGGGAGACTACTTTGACACGTCTCAGGTTCCAATAATAATATTTTAAAGACCTCACATATATCATCTTTTAAAATAGCATTGATAATGCAAGAGGGTACTCCCCTCTGCTCACCCAACCAATTCACAAATCATAAAACTACGCTAACAACAGTATTTCAACAATTCAACTAGAAACGATTGCAAGCAAACATCAATTTTATTTATCCATCACAAATTACAATACCATTGGCCTTCCACAACATTATACTTCATAGAACAACTGCTCTGCTCTTTCTTGATTCTGAACAACAAACTCCCTTCAAATTGCCCTTCGCACAGATATTCCCTACTTGATGCCTCCACCGCCTCTATCACTCTGTCTGGCTTGACCTGCGTGTGGTCTCTTCTTCTTTTGTAGCGCCTCAGTGTTTACTGGCGCACCCTCTCCAATCATTCATCTTAATTTAACATGCCACCTATCTTTTATGCGCAGCCCCTTGGATTCTACCTACTTGCCAAGTCTCCACCTTGAGTTATTGTCTCTTCTCAATGGTGCGGGATGTTCCTCTCATTAGCTTCTGCAAGAATTGAAGCAGCTCCTCCATTCTATATGTTTCACCCCCTTGTCTTGGTTCCTCTCTAAGGTGTGCGCACCACACTTGTTTTAAATCTGTCTTTTTTATTCCCATCGAACCTCTGCCTATATGGGCCGATCTCTTTCTTTTTTTCACTGCACATACCATCCTTTACATACCTTCACCGCCTCCCTATATTGTTCCCTCGTTTTGTTTAAGAGGAATCTATAGAAATAGTTCTGAAGTGCGTCCTTTCTTGTCTGTCTCTATATCTTCCCTTCACATTTTTATCTGCCCTTTAATTGTTTTACATGTCGACTTTTGATCTCCCTGACATTTTGTTTGAAATTCAAATCAAAATGAAGGATTTTCCCATCATCCCATCAGATTCAAGCTTGCGTATTTTTTAATTCCTGAGATAAAAATATAATTTTAAAATCTTCTCCTCTCCCTCTGACCGTGACTCTTCATTGTCATTCTTTGATCCTCTTGCTAAGAAATTTCATAACTTATATTACATGGAAAAATGCAAACTTTAGTCGACTCCAAGAATGGGATCACTAATTTTATATGGATATCAAGCCACGTCCACATTAAACACGATTTCAATGAATGTATCATTGAAAGAAGCAATTATGTGAGCTATACCAAATAGCATTACTCGTCAATTGACCAATGAAGCAGAAAACTGACTGTGACCAAGTTGTCATTCCACTTCAACAAAACTGAAAAATGTCAAAACTCAATCAAACTAAAGCAAAACTCAAATCGATATATTTTTGGATTGATGAGGATTACCCTATGCCCGGGATGCCCCTGCATCAATTGAGATTATAAATTATGACAAGATGATGTTCATATATTCCAAAATACATGATCTTTATTTTGTCATATTTTCATGTCCCTATTTATCCTTGTTAAGAAGACCCACATCACTAAGATACATTTTTTTCTTTATATAAATTAACAAGATTTTATCCCTATCAAAATTAATAGGAAGCTAGAATATAATATTATTAGAGATCAAACCTTTATAATATTCATAAATATTCTTATTTTATGCTTTATAAAAATATTTATTATTTGTAATTATTAATAAATTAATGAGCTATTGAATACTTCTTAATTTATTAATTGTTAAACAAGATATGATAACTATTTTTTGGCTATTTTACCATCCCTTCTTATATATAAGGGATGATTATTATCTTTAAGGGGGAAAACCATATAAGAATTTAGAGATTCTACACTAAGAGGAAAAGGCCCATGAAAGTAAAGACAAGTATTTCCCTAGGTTTAGTCAATTATTAAAAAACATTTGCTTAAGTAAATTCTTAACATTAAAATATGTTATTTGTGAGGTTTACTAGCACTAGTTTTCTCTACATAAATTTTATGTGTGTAATGTTGTCTCAAAATTATCTCGATCATATTTTATTATTTAATTACTTTAATTTTGTAATTTTTATCATTAATATTTTTATTTAAATAATTTTAATTTAGTAAACCAAGATTTCACTCATATAACATGTCAAAATATTTTAATATATCTATGGTTTCTTATGGAAGAAATCATGGAGGAATCTAATTGAAGCTTAATTCGCAAAACTCACTCCAACTCTTGTCCTTATTTTAAATCTTGAACAACACACATCCCACATTGAAGAGTGCAAAACAACCTAAGATATATGCTAGACTCCAGGGAAACAATTTACACTCTTAAAAAAAAAATCAGAAAGATTACAAAGTAGTAACCAAAAATTCTAATTGCCTCCAAAGGCTTTGGGGTTTTCCAATAAGAAAAATAGAATGTAACTTTTAAATTTAATTAAGATTATTATTTGAAAAAAATCTCTTGCCATAATTTACATATGTATCTACATTTATATAGATATTTTAAATATTAATATTTTTGTTTAACCATAGACAAATATTTGTATCTATATGCATTCATATATTTTTGAATCATTGACTACAATAAAAGAACACATATGGTGTAACTATAGATACATATTTTATGGTAATCATCAAATTAACATCAAACATACCCATGACAAGATCACATAATTCACTCAATAAAATCAAATCATGCGACTTTCACATCATGACATATGAATTAAACTACTCCTAACTTACATACATAATATTCTTAATAGAATACAATAACCATATATTATTAAATAAGTACAATAATAATTCATAAAAATGATGCATTACTTGAACTGGGGTAACCACCTAATATGAACCTTAACTAAAAAATTTATACTAAAAATAATAAACATGTCATAGTTTATATTGGTAAATAAAACTACTCTTCACAAATATATGAAATAGTATTCAAAATAGTAGTTCAATTAAAGAGGTCATGATATCCTAACCAAAATAAATGAATACCATATGGGTATTCTGAATTACATAAGCTCTTTGAATTCAAATTATCAATATAGGTTGTTGTCAATTATTATTTTATATTGTAAGTTATTTTTTTGGGTGTAGAGGTACAATCTTTAATGCCCTCTTAAGTAAACTAGTAAATATTAAATTACTAATTGAGTTCATAATGATCTATAAGATGCAACAAAAAATTTAAACTACAGTTTGAGTACTAGTTAATAACATTCTAATAATATCTACTTATCATAGTTTCATTATTAATCACCAACAAGATGAACATATGTTATAAAACTAGATTTAAGAAATATTCTCATTATTAAATTGAGACTCAAACATAATTCAAACCTTTAAAATATTAGTAATCATAGTCAATTAAATGAGAACAATCAATAGTATTTTTTCCCTATATTCTCACTTTTGCCTCTTTCTAGGCCAAAAATTTTCCCCATTTTTATAACCCACATTTTTACACTTAACCTAAAATAGACATCCAACTTAGTCAAGATGATTCCATAAATTTTCCTTGCATCTATGATTCTAGTCATTACCATTTTTAGATTAATTCCTTGGAACTTATCCTTGTGGCTAAAATATCTCACCACAATAAATTAAAATTTATCCTTTCACATTTTACTACTCACAGATATGCACAAACTACTCAATTTATCAAATCCCAAAATAGTCCATATTTGGATTTTTAGAAGATTTTTATTAATTCCTTATAGGACTTCTTTGAATGCATATTTTGAATCTAAAGATTTTAGTAAAAATTTCAAGCTTATATTTTATGTAATTCCTATATAAGGTCATTTTTATTAATGTTACTATATAGGTGAGGTGATTATCACCATACATTGTCCACTTGCTAACCACTTCCTTCTATGAGAGGAAACATTTTTCTTCCACATGCTTGTATTTTTAGGCTAAGAAGGAAGAATAAATTTATAAAATTCATAAAAAATTCAAATATGATAATTTTTTAAATGAAATATAATGAATTCATCTTCAATCAATTAAAATATAAAAAAATTATTCAAATAATCTTGTTAAAGGTAGATAAATATAATAATTTTTTTTGCAAAAATAATAAATTTCCTTGGGGTAGGTAAACAACAAGCTTCATTTGATGTGGGGAAAAGGGATCTAGGGTCTAAATCACACTTTCTCCTACATCACAACGAAAGGAACCAAAAATGATCACAAACACCCACTTGGCTACTAACCCCTATGGAAGAGCCAAAATGGTGGATTAGGGTTTTGATTCTTTCAGAGGGAGATGATGGGTCGATTGATTGATTGTGAGTTAACTTGATTTGATAATGTAAATGTGTACCTAGGTTAAGTTCTATGCAATTACAACAAATTGTTAGGATTTCAAAAAAGCACAGAATTGTAACATAAAAAGGATCACAAAACAACAAAGTATAGAGACAAAGGAACTTGCCATATAAATTTGATCTCAAATTGGGTGGACAGGGGTGTTGGCACCCTAGACCTAGAAATGAAAATCTTCAAAATCAAAAATTAGATCTTAGATGGCCACTATTTGTAGGTTCTTCCCTTCTAGACCCAGCTTCAAAAATTTTCCAATCAATGATTAACTCCACTTTCCTTAATATGTTGACATAGAAGGCTTGAATGCTTCATATTGCAATTAGGTCTTCAATCCTTTTTCTAAATCCACCTCTAATTTATCACCTGCACACAAGAGAGGAGAGAAAGGGTTGTGCCATATAGGGGCTTGCCTAAGGTAAAACCATTTTTGGTGTTTCTACCTCCTTAATGGTTATGATTATGTAAAGAGTGCTTACTCTCAATTAGGGAGAGGAAAAATGGATAAAAAAATGATAAATTGATAATTGTTGCAACTTACCACTCAAATTTGCTTTCCTTGATGGACTGAAGTTGTTGTAATCCTCACCTTTAAGGAGAATTAGATGCTTTATTGAAGGTCTTACAAGTGTTTGAACTCACAAAAAGAATGAACATAAAACATGAACAAACTTACATGAAAACTTGATGCATTGCTAACATGAATCTTGACTGATAATAAGTGTTGCAAACTCTGCTAATTTTACTCTTGACCGATTTTTAGGATGCTCAATTGTGATTACAAATTTATAGTAATTGTCTTAGGATCTCAAATGGTGAAAAATACATGTATTTATATGCATTTCTTTAATTCTCGCAAAATTAATTATCAAAAGTTGACAGATAAATTTAGATTTATAAATGTTAAAATACCGACAATGACATATTTTAAATCAAAATAGGCTAGACAAGGGTTCTAGCACCCTACTCTAGACCTATTTTGGGTATTTACGTGTTGTTAAATAAATAATAAATAATAAATTTTCAATTTAGTTCTTATTTTCTAAATATAACCATAAAATAGATAATTAAAGAGCACAAATGGGTCTAGGCACATAGGGGAGCTAAACCTAGTGTGAAATTTTCAAGGGTGACAATTTATGATGCTACATTTAGCCCCCACTTTAGTGAGAGTATGGAATTACGACCATGCTCAGGCTAAGTTAAGGATAAGCCAAGAAGGGTTTTTTATCTAAATATTGAAGAGATAGGACACCATCAAATCTAGGGGACATGCTAGCCCCAAAGCTCAAGATCCTATAGCACAACAATGTAAAAATAAAATAACACACACACATAAGGTGCAATGCAATATGACAAAAATGAAACATACACAATGAAGACAAAGAAAAATAATGAAACAAATCAAACATAAGAAAAATACACGAAGTAAACACACAAATGGCACAAGGTAGACACATAAAAACATAACAAAATAATAAGACATAAACACAAGGTTAGTACACTAAAAGTATTTGAGTCAATAAGTTAAAGAGACCTCAATCTGAAATTTGTCTCAAATACCAAACATCATGCATCAAATGTAATGTTAGACAAAATGGTGCTCTCATAAGGACCAACAAGCTACATTATGCTAGATCACGCATGAGCTAGATATATCCATTGGATATCAAGTTACATTATGCTAGGTTTTCATGCAATGTGATGGGTTTCACAAGGCTAGCAAGTTGTGTTATGCTAGTTTACTCATGAAACACATGGATCCACTAGCAAGAAAGCTATGTTATGCTAGTTGGCCATGTAAAAATTCTCAAGCTCATGAATCAACAATCTCCATTATGTTAAATCTATGGATTATTTTTCCAATCATGCCTTAGGGAGCAAATAAAATTTTAACGTCACAAGGGATGAATCACCTCAGGGTGTGTACATAAGTTTAACATCATGGAGGATCATTTAACATCACAAGGAATAAATCACCTCAGAGGGTGTATAAAATTTTAATGTCATGGGGGATGAATCATAAAGTCATGCTTTAGGGGGCGTTATAAATAACACCACCAAAAAGGGGGCACATGAATAAAATCATGATCACGCCTTAGGGAGTATTGTGCATAATACCACCACTAAAAAGGGGCACATGAACAATTGTGTAAATCCTCACCTTAGGGGATATCATTCTTAATACCACCTCTAAAGGGGCACATGAATGATTTGCAAGGCCACACCTTAGAGGTATATAATACATAACACCACCACTAAAGGAAAACATGAATGATATGCAAGGCCACAACTTAGGGGATATTATGCATAACACCACCACTAAAGGGGCACATGATTTAAATTCTTAGAATATGCCACAATAGATAGGGGGAATGTGCCCCCCTTAAAATGTTATTGTACTTGCTACACTAATATTTTAAGGAGATAATGGATGAAGAGGGGATCCTTTAGAAATGATACACACCTCACAATATTAGTTATCCTTTCCCCCCAAGTGTGTAGACAAGGACAACCATTGTGGTTATTATCGTGTTGCTCCCCATTGATGAAATATGGTTGCACAAAATATTTGTGTGCACCCATACATGGAAATGAGCATCATACGACACTAAAAATTCCACATAGATAGGAGAAACACCATAATAACTAATTTATTATTTTCTATGGATCCACATTAATATCATATAATTGAATTAACCACTATAGTTTTCTTTTTAAAGCACAACACTCATTAGTAGAATGCCCAAACATTTGATGATATGCACAAAAGGATAAATTATGTTTTGTTTTCTTGTTAGAGTTTATCTCACGAGGAGGTGGAAGATTAATTAGTTTCCACCTCAAAAGTGTGCATAATGTATGCTCTATCTCAAACAAGGGATGTGGAGTGGAGAGTAGGATGTCTCTTCTTGAACAATGCGGTGGTGGTGATGGGGTGGAAGCTAGAATGAATATCTTAAGAAAAGGTGGACGGCCTTGGTAAACAAGTCCCACTATAGAGGGATGTGATGTCTATTCTAAGAGAGTTTGAATATCATGTTCTTTGTTTGTATCCATGCCTTGTTTAGAAAGGATCTTCAATCCATGACAATAAGACTTTTCTAGGTCAGTAGGTGCATTGTTAGTTCCATTTGCATGAGATGGATGAATACTTTGTGGCAAAAGAGTGTCATTATTGGTAATATGGATGGGAATTATTTTTATGTATACGCAATGGGAAAGGGATGCATTTTAGTGAAGTCTCTTTATGAGAGGAAGAAAACATGTCAAGTGAAGGTATCATAGGATTTACAGAATTTTGGCTAAGGTGAGTAGGTAAGATCAAAGAATAGTATTGTCGACATATTGTTGTTATTGATGTCAAAAGGGGATAATATAATGGAAGGAAGATTATTGGCATGATGGTAGAGGATGATTATGAGAGATGTGGATCTGGTTTTGGAAGTGTGTGAACAGTTGTATATGCAAAGGAGCACATTTTGCAAAATGTTGCATAGTTGACAAAATGTTGTCACCTTTTTGTAACAATGGCTTCCAAGAATTTAAATGAGAATCTATTGCTAGATTCGATGTGGGTTTTCTGAGAGCATCTCAGAAACATAATTGCAAGTCAAGAGGTTGAAGGATGAGATCAGAAGTGGTTTATGTATGCTCTCAAACACATTTAGGGTTTATCAATTAAAATCTAGCCGTTGCAATCATGGTGCTCAAAAAAAAATTATATTTTTTCGTTGACTACCTATCATAGGTTTCAAGTCATATAAGTTATAAACTTATGTCAATAAAACCATGTAGTGACTAGCCCTCCTTCCTAGCACCCTAGGTTCAACCGATGGAGAGTCCCTTCAGTGAAATGAATCATAGGTACATCAAAGTGACATTGGAAATTCAGAGAGATAGTGTTTTAAGTCCCTTCGACACAACGATGAAGCTTGATCAACGATGGAGATCAAGCCTTCGAGATTGGACGGTGCCTGCCAGCCCACCGAGTTTATGGTGGGTCCCGGCTAAGTCCCGTGGGACAGCAGGGCATAGTGGAGATTGAATGACGTTGATCAAAAAATTATCAAAGTTGCAACCTATATCGAAGATACTTCAACATATCAGAGTGAGTAATTTTAAGTACCTTCCACATAGAAAAGGCACTTCATTGAAGAGACTTCTAGATATCAGATTGAGTGGCTTTAGAGTCCCTTCGACACAATGAAATTAGTGGATGGTGACATGTGATGGCAAGTGTCACCTAGCGATTGAATGATAGACCAACTCACATCATTGTTATGAGTTGCACAATGCAAACAAGTGGAAATAGCCTACCGGCCCACTAAGTTTTGGTGGGCCTGTGTCTTTCACCAGTGGTACAACAAGGAATGATGTAGATTTAAAGACAAAGATCTAATGGTGACTGCTCAGGCTTGTGTCTTACAATGAAGATCAACGATGTAGGTTTAAAGAAGACTAATCTAATGGTGATGTTTTAAAGATGATGAGATGAATGGAGAGCCAAAGGATCATGGTGCAAAGTAATAGATCGACAACCCAGATTCAAAGATGAAGATACTCAATGGATAAGTTTGTGTAAACGATGGTTTCGATTGGTAACTGACACAGAGGAAAGATTTAATTGGTCTAACTACTCCAATAAACAATATGAATGGATATTTGATTTGCAGGTCAATGACATAGATCGCCATGTCGAGAAAGATCAAGATTAAATCGGATAAATAGAGGAATAAATTAAATGCATATATGATCCTAGGGTTTTGCAAATTACTATTCTTATCAAATTATTTGTATCCAATTTTAATGTGGGTGTGGCTTGATGTAGAGGTTGTGTGACGAAGAAGATACCAGGTAAACCCTAATAGAGATTAAGCATGTGGATGAGAATCTTGAGGAAATTATTGTTGGTTGACGAAGGAGACACAAAGTATGATATCAATTTTTGACTAATTGTGGAAGAGTGTGAAAAATTAATGTAAGAAGAGATTTGCAAAATATATAGTGTATATGTTGCAGAGAGTATCAAGAGCTTCTTGAGGTATACAGAGAATGCACTAATTGAGAAGAGGAAAAGTAGAGCAGAAGAAGAGGGGTGTAGAACATTGTGCAGTTGCAAATAGGTTGCAACATAGAATTGTAATCAAATTGTAATACTTTGAATTGTAAGTCTAACTGGTGGGTGCTCAGATTAGAGAGTGGGTGCTTCCTTGGAGTGGGTGCTCCTAAAATCAATGGATTGGTGTTTCCTTAGGGTTGGTGCCCTTAAAGCATTGTAACTGAATATTGGATTGTGAGGCTAGATTAGGATAGTAGATCCTAGTAGCATTTCTCACCATGGTCTTCCCCATCTTGGGTTTTCCATGTATATCATGTATTATGTGATGTTTTGTGTGTGTGCATGTTTATCTCTCTACTTGTTTAGTAAATCTACAAAAAGGGCTAAAAGGAATTAACCTGCATAAAGTATTTAGAGATAGATTTTATGTGATCTAATTATTCACCTCCCCTCTCAGTAGATTGTTGTGTTCCAACAATTGGTATTAGAGCCCCAGGTTCCCTAAGTGAAGCTTAATCAGCTCGAGTGGATTTTGGCAGTGTGAACACAATGAACTATTAGGAAGGTTCTTCCACAAATAAGGTACCTCAGTTCGATGGAAAATATTATACTTTTTGGAGCCATGAAATGGAGGCATATTTGGGATCTCTGGGATTTGATGTTTGGATGTCTATCAAGATCAACTATGTCACTCCTCCCACTAATGTTGCAGGGAAAAAGGACTATGAGAACAATGAAAGAGCAAGGCATTCCATTATCTGTAGTTTTTCTGGATCTATGCATGACAAGATTATGCATTGTAAGACTACATATGATGTCCGGAATAAGTTGAAAAACATCCATGTAGGAGATGATGAGGTAAATTTGGAAAAGCTACTAGTGTTGAGAGCTAAATTTGAAGGCCTGAAGATGACTAAAGAGGAGAAGATTGAATATTATCTTCTAAGAGTTGAAGATATAGTAAACTCTATTAGAGGGTATGGAGATGAAGTGAAATAAAATGTCATTGTACAAAAAGTTCTAAGGTCAATGACAAACAAATATGATCCCAAGATCTCTGCAATAGAGGAAGGAAGAGACATAGACAAACTCACTCATGATGAGTTGCATGGTATATTCACTGCATATGAAATGAAGATGGGAGATGTAGAACCATCTAGGAAGGAAGCTTCTTTCAAGGTTACCAATAAGGAGAAGGATGTATCTCCTAAGAAAGACAAGGTTGGGACAGCCACATCTGAGAATGATGAGACTGATGAAGAAGAGGAAAATTTCATTAGGAGACTTAGAAGAGGATCTGGAAAGTAAAATGTAAGTTTCCCTTCAAATGCTTTGAATGTGGAAATGTGGGTAATTTTGCTGCTAAATGTCCATACAACAAGAAAGGCAACTCTAAGCAAGAAGTGGATGGTAAAATGAAGAAATCCTACTATCCTAAGAGAAGAAGTCTTCAGAAAAAAAAAAAAATTCTATACATCTAGGAGGACAATGATGTATCAGATGATTGTAATAGCTCAGATGATGAGCAAGACTGTGTCTTTATTGTAAAAGAAAATGAATACTTTTTCATGGAAAAAGAGTATGAGGAACAAAAGGATTGAAAGGGTGAAAATATTGGTGAAGAAGGTGAAGAAGAAGGAGAGGCTAACCTAGAAGGAGAAATATTTTTTTCCCTAGATGAGATAGATGATCTTAGAGATGAGAGTGAGAAATTGAAAAGAGAAAATAAGTGCCAAAAGAAGCTTGCACAAAAAGAGTCAGAAAAATTAAGCAAGGATCTTGAGGAATCTACTCAAAATGTGGTAGATTTGAAGCTACAGCTTGAAGAAGCCAAAAGAATAGAAGATGTGCTTAAGTGCAAGTTGCAATCAGAGGTTGACTGGTGCATGAAGCTTGAGGAAGAAATTTTGGCCCTAAGAAAATATTTAGAAAACTCAAAGGAGCAAATAAAGAAAGGACTCAAGTTGAAAGGAAGCTCAAAAATTCTTGATGAATTATTAAGCAATCAAAAGCCCTATAATAAAGAAAAATCTAGACTAGGGCTTGAGAAAGGTAAGAGCACCTTCATAGACACTTCTAAAAAGTTATATGAAAGATTTAGGGTAGAAGAAAATTCTAAATATGTCAATGAAAGAGATTGCAAATGGAGTGAACTCAAAGAGAAACTTGTAGAAGTTGGGAAAACCAAGGAAGAAAAGAAGCCTGTTGCAGAGAAAAAGGATAGCCAAATTGCTCCAAATCATTAGGAGAGAAGGAAAAAAATTAGAAGGATTGATGCTGATGGATTCACAAAAGTAAGAAACACAAGGAAATTACTGATAAGGAGGCCACCTCATCCAACACAAAATTCCCTGACCAAGTATTCTTCATATTTCTATGGATATTTCTATACATGTAATCAATTTGGTCATAGGGATAGAGACAAAATCAAGTTCATCAAATTCAATAAATGCACTGGTGGATCTGTGAGTTTGGGTGACAATACAACAGTTAAGATATGTGGGAAAGGCATGTTGAGTCTAGATGGCAAAAATCCCACAAAAGATGTCTTGTGTGTTGAGGGACTGAAGCACAACTTGTTAAGTGTGAGTCAGATGTGTGACAATGGCTTCAAGGTCACATTTGATTCAAAAGGATGCAAAATAAGAATAAATGGGAAAACAATTACACAAGGATTACAAACTAATAGTAATCTTTACAATATTTGTGAAGTAAAAGGTTAGAGTTGTCTGATAGGGAAAGCTGATGAAAGCTGGTTGTGGCATAGAAGATTAGGGCATGTCAATTTTGATAATTTGGTGAAAGTAAGCTCAAGGGGTCTGGTAAGAAACATGCCTAAAATAACCAAGCCTACAAATATTATATGCAAACAACGCCAATAGGGAAAACAAACAAAGGCCAGTTTTCCAAGTAAGGAATACTCAACAACTAAGCCTTTACAACTGATCCATACTGATTTATGTGGACCTACAAGGAAAAGAGGATTGAAAGGAGAACAATGCTTCATGTTGCTAATAAATGACTACACAAGAATGACATGGGTAACCTTTCTAAAATACAAGTCACAAGCATTTGAAAGATTCAAAATATTCAAGAAAATGGTTGAAAAGGAGATAGGTAGAAGGATCAAATGCTTAAGGTCAGATAGAGGAGGAGAATTCACATCAAGTGAATTTTTTGAATACTATGAGGCACATGGAATCAAAAGAAAATACTTTGTGCCAAGAAATCCATAGTAGAATGGAGTTGTAGAAAGAAAGAACAGAGTAGTGAAGGACATGGCCAGAACAATGTTAAATGAGCCCAAGTTAGCAGATATGTTTTGGAGGGAGGCAGTTCATACTACATTTTATATTTTGAATAGAGTTCAAATAAGAGCTCACAGTGACAACACACCCTATGAAATATGGTATGGTAGACCAACCTCTGTTAAATATTTAAGGTATTTGGTAGAAAGTGTTATATTAAAAGAGAAGATGAAAACATGGGAATTTTTTAGTCAAGGAGTGATGAAGGAATATTTCTAGGATATTCCACCCAAAGAAAAACCTAAAAATGCTATAACAAAAGGTTGAACAAGATGGTAGAAATCATAAATGTCAAGATTGATAAGAGCATAAACCATATCAAATCAGATAGACAAGAAATTGAAGATGATTCATAATTTGGAGACAACGCTGCAAATAATGAAAAAGAATTTGAAGAAGTTGAGAAGGTACTTGCAAAGTATGTGCAGAAGGATCACCCAGTATATCGGATAATTGGGCACAAAAATGGAGTTCAGACTAGGAGAAGACTAGCAAGGAATAAGGAGCAGGTAAATTTTTCTCTCTTGTCTCAGATTGAGCCAAAGAACTTTATTGAAGCTAGCAAGGATGAGAGCTAGATGAAGACCATGGAGGAAGAACTACATTAGATTGAAAAGAACAAAATGTATGGGAATTGGTTCCTAGACTACCAAGAAAAAATGTAATAGACACTAAATGGGTATTTAGAAACAAGCTCAATGAAGAAGGATTTGTGGTAAGGAATAAAGCAAGACTAGTGTGCAAGGGATATGCACAAATTGAAGGCATTGATTTTGGAGAAACATTTGCACCAGTGGCAAGATTAGAAGCAATTAGAATGTTTCTTGCATTTTTCAGTATATAAAGGATTTAAAGTATATCAAATGGATGTTAAATCTACATTTTTTAATGGAAACCTAGAAGAGTTAGTCTACATAGAACAACTAGATGGTTTTTAGCTATCAGAGGATGATGACTATGTATGCATATTGAGGAAAGTGTTGTATGGTCTAAAGCAAGCACCAAGAGCTTGGTATTCAAGTTTAGACAAATACCTACAACAACAAGGTTTCGGGAAAGGATGTGTAGATAACAATTTGTATTTAAAATCTGAAGGTGAGCACTTGATTGTTGTTGTTGTGTATGTGGATGACATCATATTTGGTGGTAGCAATGATAAAATGTGTAAATTATTTGCTACACATATGCAAGATGAATTTGAGATGTCAATGTTGGGAGAGTTGTCATTTTTCCTTGGTTTACAAATTGCACAAACTGATAAAGGGATATTTATATCTCAAACTAAATATGCTAAGGAAATGCTTAAGAAATTTGGTATGGAGGATAGTAGACCAGTCAATACCCCCATGATAACTAGATGTAAGCTAAGAAAATCAGATGAATCACCATATGCAAATCAGACAATTTATATATCAATGATTGGAAGCTTATTGTACTTAATTGCATCAAGACCAAACATAATGCAAGCAATATGTATGGTAGCAAGATTTCAAGCTACACCAAAGGATTCTCATGTCGAAACAATGAGAAGAATATTCAAATACATCAAAAGTACTGTTGATTATGGGTTGTGGTATCCAAGAGAAATTATTTTTATTTGGTAGCATATACAGATGTTGATTGGGTTGGATGTGTGAATGATAGAAAAAGCACAAGTGGAGGAGCATTATTCTTAGGAGACAAGTGGGTTTCTTGGATGAGCAAGAAGCAAGAATTAGTCACTCTTTCCATAGCAGAAGCAAAGTATGTAGTAGCAACAACATGTTGTACTCAAGTCCTATGGATGAAGTAGACACTTAAGGACATTAAGGTAGATTACAATGAACATATCTCTATTCTTTTTGATAATTCAAGTGCAATAAACATCTCAAAGAATTCAATGATGCAATCTAGAGAAAAGAACATATCCATAAAGTATCACTTCATTAGAGAGAAGGTTGCAAACAAAGAGGTCAGCATGGAATATGTTCCCACCAAAGAACAAGTGGCTAACATTTTCATCAAGCATCTTCCAAAGGATCAATTTGAATATTTGAGGTAGAAGTTGGGAGTAATTTATCCCACATCATATCACTAAATATTAGTGATAGGGCATGAATCCAGGGGGAGCTTCATTGGTTCTTCATTCTTCCCTAGAAGGGTAAAGATAGATCAAGTCAGGTAAAACTTTTTTTACAAATTTCTAACGACTTGATGGTTGCAGATTCAAGGATCCCCACTTTTTCTTTGAATTTCTTGTGAAAGGAGGAGTATGTTTTTAGGGGGAGTGTTCCCTTTTCCATTGATGTCAAAGGGTTAGAAAATTGTGCAAATTCTCAAGCAATTGAGCAAGGGGGAGAAAGTAAAGATGATATTGGTACAGAGCATGGAATGCAATATCTTTAATTGGTATAGGGCTTCTCAACAACTGGTACAAAGCATGAATTGGTATTAGATTCAAATGATATAGGATAAATTAGTATTTGGGTTTTTCCATCAATGACAAAGGGGGAGATTGTTGGCATATTGTTGTCATTGATGTCAAAAGGGGATATCATGCAAGGAAGATTTTTGGCATGATGACAGAGCATGATTATGAGAGATGTGGAACTAGTTCTAGAAGTATGTGAGTAGTTGTATATGCAAAGGAGCACATTTTGCAAATGTTCATAGTTGACAAAATATTGTCACCTTTTTGCAGCAATGGCTTCTAGGCATTTAAATGAGAATCTATTGGTAGATTCGATGTGGGTTTTCTGAGAGCATCAAAAACATAAATTGTAGGTCCAGAGGTTGAAGGATGAGATTAGAAGTGGTTTATGTATGCTCTTAGACACATTTAAGGTTTATCAATTAAACCCTAGCTATTGTAGTCATGGTGCTCAAACATAAATTCTATTTTTTCATTGACTACCTATCGGAAGTTGTAGGTCATATAAGTTATAAAATTATGTCAATAAAACCATGTAGTGATCAACCCTCCTTCCTAGTGCCTCGAGATCAACCGGTGGAGAGTCCCTTTAGTAAAATTACTCATAGGTACATCAAAGAGACATTGGAAATTTGAAGAGACAGTGTTTTAATTCAACCTAATACCTCCACTCTCATCGCTGTCAATAAATTACTTCTCCTACTCAAAGCATCAATAAATTTATTCGACTTTCCACTCCTATGTTTCAAAACAAAATTATAACTCTGGAAGAATTCTACCCATCTCATGTGTCTCTAATTCAACTTACCCTGACTGTTCAAATATTGCAATGCCTGATGATCTGTATACAACACAAACTCCTTAGGAAACAAATAATGTCTCTACTTCTTTAATGCTTGAACTATAGCATAAAATTCATGATCATACACTGAATATTGTATTATAGCATCATTCAACTTCTCACTAAAATAGGCTACAGGTCTTCCTTCTTGACTCAACACTGCTCCAATTGCATTTCCACTTGCATCACAGTCTACTTGAAATACCTTACTAAAATCCGGTAAAGCCAACACAGGCTGCTCAGTCACCTTCTACTTCAACAACTCAAAACTTTGGTTTGTTCTAGATGTCCATCTGAAATCCTTCCTATCTCCTCTCATTTTTGCTATCATAGGACTGCAAATAGAACTTAAATTCCTAATGAACTTTCTGTAGAAACTAGCTAATCCATGAAATGATCTCACCTCCCCCATGCTATCTGGTGTAGTCCATTCAACAATCGCTCTTACCTTCTTAGGTTCCATCTTCAATCCGTCCACAGATATCACAAATCCCAAATATACCAACTCCTCCTTCATGAAACTACATTTCTTAATGTTTATCAGCAACTGCTCCTCTCTCAACCTCTGCAAAACTTTTCTTATGTGCAACAAATGTTCCTCTCTACTCTTACTGAAAATCAAGATGTCATCCAGGTACACAATCACAAAATTACCCAAGAATTTCTTCAATACCTCATTCATCAACCTCATGAAAATACTCGGTCCATTTTTCAATCCAAAAGGCATCACCAACCACTCATACAATCCTTCATTTGTCTTGAATGTTCTTTTCCACTCATCTCCTTCTCTGATTCTGATCTGATGATATCCACTCTTCAAATCTATCTTCGTAAAGTACTTAGCTCCACTCAAACAATCCATAATGTCATCCATCCAGGGAAAAGGAAATATATACTTCATCATAATCTTGTTTATGGATCTAGAATTTGTACACATTCTCCATTATCCATCCTTCTTAGGTGCCAAAAAAGTAGGTACTGCACATGGACTTAAAATTTCTCTAATCAAACTGTTTCTCAAAAATTCTTGCACTTGTCTATTCAAATCTTCATTCTTTGTCAGTGTCATCTGGTGTGTTGCTTTATTAGGAAAACCAGCTCCAAGAATCATATCCATACAATGACTAATACTCCTCACAGGTGGTAATCCATCAGGTATATTATCTGAAATGATCTCATATTCTATCAGTATCTCCTTTATCTCTTCTAGGCGTTCTTCTACATGCTTCAAGTCTTCAGGCCTCTTAGCCATCAAGGCATAACATACATTCTCATGTCTCAATCCATCAAGGAATCTCCTTCCATCAACCAGACAAACCAACATTCATACAAACTTCAACTGTAGGAACATCTTCCAATGGAAACAAAATTTGTTTCATCCCATTAGCAACAATGGTGTATATATTCTTCTTTCCATCATGAATAGCTTTTCTATCATACTACCAAGGTCTTCCCAACAAAACATGACATATATCCATAGGCATGATATCACACAAAACTTCATCATGGTAATTTCCTATCTTCAATTTCACCAAACATTGCTCACTTACTAGTATCTTATGCACATCCTGAATCCAAGCTATTTGATAGGGATTTGGGTGTTTCAACCTTTCCAAATTTAATTTAGTCACTTCTGAAACTAGGTTCTCAGAACTTCCACTATCAACAATCACTTTGCAACACTTACCATTCACCTTGCATCTAGTCTGAAACAAATTCTTTCTCTGCAATGGTTCTTTCTCCAACTCACTTTGACACAATACTCTTCTATTCACCAATTCTTCTCCATCTTCCAATTTCTTAGATGATCCAACATGATCCTCCTCAGCAAAGGTTGTCCTTCTATTTTCCTTTGTCTTCTTGCTTGTCTCACCTTGATTATATTCAAATGCTCTATGTCCTTCTCCACCACACTTAAAAAAAGTTCCTCTGAACATTCTTTTCTCCTGTCCTCTATCATCTCTTCTATAACCTTCATTTCGGTAACCACCATAACCTCCTCTTCTGTAAGAGTTTCCATCACCTCTCTAGTATGAATTTTCATTCTTACTGACCTCCTTATCCTTATTCTGATCTGGAAAAGATCCTCTTCCTCCTCCAGTAAAAGTTCTTCCTCTTTGAAATCTTCCACCTCTTCCTCTTTGTCTCTGCTCATGTATTTTATTCAACTTCTCCTCTGCATTTAGGGCACACTCATATTCCTCTTCCACACTCTACAACTTGATCAAACTAATCTCATCTTGTATAGATGACCTCAAGCCATTCACATATCTGGCTACTTGCTCAATCTCATCCTCTGAATGTCCAGATCTGATATTCAACTTATAGAACTCCTCAGTATACTCTGTCACACTTGACTCTTTCTACTTCAGATTCTGCAACTTCTTGAACAAATTAATCTGATAATCTGTAGGCATAAACTTTGACTTCAACTTATTCACCATCCGATCCCATGATTTTATCTTTTCTTTTCCTCTTCTCTGCCTATCTTTCTGCAAATGTTCCCACCAAAGGGATGTGTGTCCTCTCAACTTTGTACAAGAAAACTTCACTTTCTTATCTTCGGAGGTACCTTCAAATTCAAAATACTTTTCCATCTCTATAATCCAATCTAACAATACATCTAAATCCAACTTACCATTATAATTCAGTGGATTGAAATGTGGTCTTGTATTCACTTTAGTTAGGGCTCTTATTAACCTCTCTTCTCCCTGATCAAGTCCAGGTTGATCATCTCTTCCTCTTTCTTCCTGTACTTCTACTTCTTCATCACTCACATCATCAACGGGTCGACCTCTCCTTTGGGCCGTTTCAACTGCATCTAATCTAGCAACAATTCCTCTTAACATCGACATCACAGCTGGGTCTTCATTTTCATATGCTCCATTTCTACCATTTCTTCTTCCCGCCATCTTTACACAAGTCCTCTACAGCTACAGGTTGGATCCTCAATCTGCCACCCCACAACAAATATTCAATAGGACTTCGCAAACTCTGACGATCTCACAAGGAACAAACCTGGCTCTAATACCAATCTAGCGCAACCACGGTAGGAGGGTCCCCAAAAGAGAACAATTTGGACCATGCAACAAGAGTAAAACAATGAAAGCAACATAGAATATGGAGGAAAATGAAGATTTAAAACATTCTCATTAACAAAATCTCAGTTACATTCGGCCGACAACATCCGAGCTTACAGATTCGGCTCACAGGCTTGATAAAACATGCTCAACATTCTAACATGCTCCTATATGCGATCGAAATCTTACAATTAAGATCAATCATAGTCTACTCTATCAACTATCAACTCTACTACCTATTATAATGATCAATTACAAGTTTTATAGCATATCCACAACTCTAGAAACATCTGTGTCGGCCAAAGATCATCACATTTTCCAAGGAAAGAAAATGCAACATGCGCATGAATAAGTCAGCCTCAAATTTGAATTACTCTCCATCAGGTGCATAAGACGAAGTGTGGACCTATAATGAAGGTCGAAAACACTCCCAAGAACATTTTAAATCACACCGTTGAGATCCGCAAGTCACGGGGATGATCCACGAACGATCAAACTAGCCAAAAAATTTGAAATTATTCTGGTGCTGGTTCAAGAAACTGCCAAGAATTCCATAAGTGATAACTTCCGAAAAAAGATCCAATCATGCCCAAATCTTGGAACAAGGAAATTGAACATGTAGACGATGTAATCCAAGATCCACAAGGTCTAGTGAGCAAAGATGATGAATCCACCAACATGAATTGAGCAAGAACAAAACAAGAACAAAACTAAAAGAAAATATTTTTTTGGTTGATGCAAGATTGCCAAGAACCAAGGATGCTC
Source organism: Sequoia sempervirens (assembly GCA_007258455.2). NCBI lineage: Eukaryota > Viridiplantae > Streptophyta > Pinopsida > Cupressales > Cupressaceae > Sequoia > Sequoia sempervirens. The sequence goes on from VDFB02365414.1 coordinate 242,719, forward strand.
TTGCATCAAAAGGTCATATGAAAAGATGCACCCGATTCAATTAACCATGCATCATTACCTGCATGAGTTTCCAAAGCTATAATGAATGTGTCGCCATCTTCCTTCTCGGTCTCAGAATTAGAATCAAATTTCTTCTTTTTCTTCTTCTTTTCTTATTTTCATTCCTTATGAACATGTCCAGGCTTATCGCAGTTCCAACAAATAACTTTGGACTTTCCAGGAGATTTAGATCTCCCCTTGGACTTGGATTTTTCACGCTTCTCATTCTTCTTCCCTTTTTCCTTAGGTCTTCCAAAAATATTTAGGGCCTGCTTGGTAGTGATGGATACTTTCCTCCTCATCTCTTTAGAAAGAAAAGAACCCACCATATCTTCAATCTTCAATATAACAGAATTACTCCCAATAGCCATAACAAGAGAATCCCATGAATCAGGCAAAGAACAAAGAAAGATCTGACATTTCTCCTCCTCATCCATTTTGACACCAACTGATGCCAATTGAACCACCAACATATTGAATGCTTCTAGGTGGTCTATGATTCATCCACCCTCTTCCATTATCAAGGAATACAACTTCTTCCTCGATAAAATCTTGTTCACTAAAGATTTGGCCTGATACATCTCACCAAGCTTCTTCCATAGTTTTTGTGCAGAGGTCTCTTCATGGACATTAATTAAAATAAAGTTTTCCAAGCACAATCTGATTAGACCCTTGGCTTTATGGTCCATGAAATCATATTGAGTAGCTTGAGTAGGATCTCCATGCCTTGAAACATTCTCATCAACAACATCCCATAGATCTTGATCTATCAACAGATCCTCCATCTTTAGCTTCCACATCTCAAAATTATTTCTAGAAAATTTCTCCACCTCTATTCTCCTTGATGAACTTGCCATTTGAAAATTCCTGTAACAAGATCACAAAGTGTCTTCTACACAATCTCCCACTCAAATCTAGATTAGTTCAAAAAACCCAACAACCCACAATTTAAACCAAAGGTAATCAAGCTCTAATACCACTTGTAAGGAAGTTAAGGTAGCAGAACAACTTCCTACACTAATATTGAGAGGAGAAAAATGCAAAAATTTACAGATCTTTAATAGTTACAAAAACTTAAACAAAAATAAACACAACTATCATGCATACCACAACACAAAGATTTACATGGGGAAAACCCTTTCGGGAGAAAAACCCCGCACTCCAAAAGCTGCTCAATTTATTATTCAGAAATCAAAAGATTACAATATACTTGTAAAGCAAGCTTCTCACAGGAGTATCACCACTAGAGATCAAGAGATAAAATGACCACTATCAGAATCTCAGAATACACCCTCGTCTACATACATCCAACCGCTTATAACAAGCTTTTTGGAAGCTTCTAGAATTAGGGTTTTACAAGGTCATTTTTCATTTGATGTTTTAATGAAAAAACCTTGAAGTGTCAGCAGAAAAAAAGCCTTGACGTGTCAACAGGAAAAAAAATTTTGGGGTGATGCCCCAAATTCCATGTCTTGCTATGAGTGTATAGTATTTGCATGATCAGTCGCCACCTATCAACAATAAACCATATATAATTGCAAGGTTCATACACATTTTCTCAACATGCATGGGTAATGGCCAACCTGATGTTTACACTACATGTGAAGGATAAACATTGTTTGTGGTAGTATGTGGTTGAGTGGTGTTGTTGATTTGGGTCCCAATTATGTTTTGATGTGGTTCGCATTCACTTCAATCCACCATGGGAGTTTTTTGGCGCCGACCTAATTTGAATTTGCAGGTTTGAGGTGCATAGCCAACCTTGGAGAGGGTTTCAAGGTTGAAGACGGTATAAGTATGAGTTAAGTTGTTGAAGGAGGATAAGATAGATGAAAGATAGATGTGTGAGATATGAATGATGCAAAGTGCAGTGTGTTATAGTGCGAAATTGAGTTGTGCAGTAAGATATTTCAAGTGTTAGTTTACTGGATGCAGTGAGAAAAAGGTGGCTACAATTCTTCAATTAGACTGCAAAGGTGTTGAAGTCATTGTGGTGGATTCTTTGTTGCATTGAGATGCTTTTCTCAATATAACATTCCTTCTCTATCTTCTTTTCTATCCTGGAAGTGAGACCCTTGGCAATGAGCCTTTCTTCTTTGAGCAGTGAGCCCTTCCAGTACTGAGCCCTATTGTATTCGATATTGGTATTACTTATATTGTGAGCTAATCCTCACCGTGGTTTTTCCCTTCTTAGGTTTTCCATGTAAATTTGTTGTTCTCTTGTGTATGGTGTTGAGTTGTTTAAGTTTCTATTATATTCTTTTCATGCTTATTCATCACAACAAATTTAAGGGTTTAATGAATGAGTGTGGATTTAAATGCTAATAAGGGTTTTGAAGTTTTAAGGTACAACTGATTCACCCCCCCCCCTCTTAGTTTTCTTTTGACACACAAGAAGGAGATCCCTATATTTGATGGAAATGATTATGCATTATGGAGTAGCTGGGATATGATGTCTAGAAATCAGTTCAAACTAGATACATTATGCCTACAAATGGTTTGAGCATTGAAGCTGAACTTAAGGCCCATTTAAGCAATAGTAAAGCTAAGTATGCTTTCTTGAGTAGTCTTACAAATTTTGAATTAGTGAAAGTTATGGATCTGAAAACTACTAAAGAAATTTGGGATAAGTTGGAAAGTATTTATGTAAGGAGATGATATGGTCAAACAAGCTAAGATAGAAAATTTAAAGACCATATTTGAGAACTTGTGGATGTCTGCAGATGAAAACATTAAAAGATATATGCAGAGGGTAGATGAAGTGGTGAGCTCCATCAGAGGTCTTGGAGGAAAATTCAAAGAACCAAAAGTGGTAAAGAAAATTCTTAGAACCCTTACTAAAGCCTAAAATTAAAAAGTTGTTGCTATTGAGGAATCTCAAAATCTAGATCATTATTCTAGAGATCATTTGTATATCTCTTTAATTGCATTTGAAATGAGAGAGTTTAATACTAACAATGGTGCAAAATTTGAGACTATTTTTAAGGCTGCAAAAATAGAGAAGACTGAAGAATCAGATCAGGAAGATATTGATGATGTGAAAGATAACTTTGTGAGAAGGATGAGAAGAGGTACTGGTAAGTACAAAGGTAAACTACCTTTCAAATCTTTCAGTTGTGGAAAGATAACTCACTATGATTCAAGATGTCCAAACAGAGTAGTGAATGATAAAAGAAAGGAGAACAAAGGTAAGATGATTAAGAAAAGCTCTTAAGTTAGAGAAGGTGCATGTATTTTTTATGATGAATCTGATTATGGAGATGTTGATGATGAATGTTTGTTCATGACATTAAAATATGACTTTGTTTCTACTAACTCTGAAAGATGTGTGAAGGAATGCCCTCTGAAGAGAAAGGATAAGACTAAAGGTAATTTTGTATCTACTTTTCATGCTAGACAGGATAAGAACTATTGGATCATTGATAGTGGTTGCTCTAATCATATGATCAGAGATAAGAGTAAGTTTGTTAAACTTGAAAAGTATGATGGAGAACTTGTTAGATTTGGAGATGATTCAGGTGCTAAGATATGTGGAATAGGTTCAATCAGTTTTGATGGAAAGCATAATACTAAAGATGTTTATTATGTTAAAGGTTTAAGGCATAACCTTTTGAGTGTTGGATAAATGTGTAGCAAAGGATACAATCTTACGTTTCATGATGATGGATGTGAGATCAAAAAAGGGTTTGGAATTGTGATTGCTACTAGAAGGACATATGAAACTGTTTATCAGCTTAAGGGTGTTGATGGTCATTGTTTTATGACTCAGATTAATGAAAGTTGGTTATGGCACAAGAGGATGTGTCACATTAATTTTGATAACTTAGTAAGAATTAGTTCAGTCCAACCAGTGAGAGATCTACCAAAGATTACAAAGCCTATCAATGTTGTCTGTAAGGAGTGTCAAATTGGAAAGTAAATAAGAAGAAGTTTCAAAGGAAAAGAAAAATATTCTACCAGATTATTGGAATTGGTGCATACAGACCTTTGTGGTCATGCAAGAACAAGAGTCTTCAAGGTGACAGGTATTTCATACTTTTTATTGATGATTATTCAAGAATGACATGGGTTACTTTTCTCAAATAAAAATATGAATCCCTAGATAGATTCAAAGCATTTAAAGTTAGGTTGAGAATGAAATGGATATGAAGATCAAATTTTTGAGGTATGATAGAGGTGGAGAGTTCACCTCCAATGAATTTAACATGATTTGTGAGAATCATGGCATAAAGGGGCACTTGTCTACCCCTAGGACTCCTCAACAAAATGGAGTGGTTGAAAGGAAAACCAAAATTGTTCAAGTTGCAAGAACTATGATGAAAGAAGCAAACCTAACGGAATTCTACTGGAGAGAAGAAATTCATACTGTTGTTACATACCTAACACAGTTCAAGAAAAATAAAACAACACAAAGACTCCCTATGAGTTATGGTATGGAAGGATACCCATTGTTAAATACTTCAGAGTGTTTGGAAGTAAATGTTATATCAAAAGAGATGAAGAAAATTTGGGAAAATTTGATGCAAGGTATAATGAAGGAATCTTCCTTGGATATTCTACTAAAAGCAAAGCCTACTAGTGTTATAATAAAAGATTGAGAAAGATTGTTGAGAGTGCAAGTTTCAAGGTTAATGAATATCTTTAGAACTTAGTGGTAAGAGATGAATATGAATCAGATGAGCCTGATTGTAGAGAAAAATAAAAGGCTAAGGAAAAGGAAGTACAGTTTGAAGAAAAGGAAGAAGCTCTGGAAAAGACTCCTAGAACTCCTAAGTATGTGCAAAGAAATCATTCAAAAGAGTGGATCATCAGAGACAAAAGAAAAGGTGTATTAACAAGAAGGAAACCTATTGAAGAAGAGATAAATTTTTGTTTACTTTATGAAGTTGAACCTAAAACATTGAATGAGGCATGCAAAGATGAGTATTGGATGAAAGCTATGGAAGAAGAACTATTGTAGATTGAGAAAAACCAGACTTGGGAACTTGTCCCAAGACCTACAAACAAAAACACAATTGGATCTAAGTGGGTGTTCAAAGACTAACTGAATGATAATGGAGAAGTGGTAAGGAATAAAGCAAGGCTTGTGTGTAAGGGCTATTCACAAGCTAAAGGAATATATTTTGAAGAAACATTTGCCCCGATGGAAAGAATGGAAGCTATCAAAAAAAAATTAGCTTTTGCAGCACATAAGGATTTCAAATTTTATTAGATGGATGTGAAATATTCTTTCTTAAATGGAGAATTGGAAGAAGTCTACATGGAACAACTAGAAGGATTTCAGTTATTAGATAAACCTAATATGGTTTGTAGACTAAAGAATGCATTATATGGATTGAAGCAATCTCCCAAAGCTTGGTATGCAAGGTTGGATAAGTATTTGATACAACAAGGATTCAATAAAAGTACCACAGATAGTAATGTTTACTTTAAGGTTGAAAAAGATCAAATCTTGATTGTAGTTGTGTATGTTGATGACATTATTTTTGGAGGCAATGAAGTTATGTGCAAGAAGTTTGCAAAAGAGATGCAAAAAGAGTTTGAGATGTCTATGTTTGGGGAGATGAATTTATTCCTTGAGCTACAAATCAATCAAACAAACAAATGTATATTCATCTCACAATCAAAGTATGTCAAAGAAACGTTGAAAAAGTTTGGAATGGAAGACTCTAAACCGGTATGTACTCCTATGGTTACTTGTTGCAAGTTGAGAAAGAATGATGAATCCCCTAAGGTTGATAAAAGCAAGTACAAATCAATGATTGGTGGACTGCTATATCTAACTACTACTAGATCATATATCATGCACGTAGTTTTTCTTGTGGCTATATTTCAAGAGGATCCTAGAGAGTCACATGTTGCAGCAGTGAAGAGGATATTCAAATACTTGAAGGGCACTCTGAATAATGGCTTGTGGTATCCAAAGGATACTAATTTCACTTTGATTGTTTACATAGATGTAGATTGGGTTATTTGTGTTGATGATAGAAAAAGTACAAGTGGTAGTGCATTCTTTCTTGGATGTAGATTGGTATCATGGCTAAATAAGAAACAAGATTTAGTATATTTATCTATTGCAGAGGCTAAATACATTACAACATCTTGTTGCACATAGGTGTTGTGGATGAGGAAAACATTGAAGGATATCAGAGTAGTGTATGATGAGCCTATTTCTATATTTTATGACAATACAAGTGCAATAAATATTTCAAAGAATCCAATAATGCATTCAAGGACAAAATATATTTCAATCAGATATCACTTTCTAAGAGAGAAAGTTGTGGAGAATGAAGTGAAGATTGAATATGTGCCTACAAAGGATTAGGTTGTTGATATATTCACTAAGGCTCTTCCTAAGGATACTTTTGAGTATCTCTAGGAGAAGTTGGGGGTTATTTCCCCTCCTTTTTTGAACTAGATGCATAAGGAGATGCATCAATCCAGTGGATCTCAAGATTCATTCTTTGTTTTGGACTGAAGTTGGTGGCTACCTCTCGAGAGGAGTAGGTAGTAGGAATTGATTGTTGTAGTTAGAAGAGTGTGTGTTGTCATTGTGTGCAGTGGTTGTTGATATGGTGCAGGTTGGTGTGTGCTCCTAAGGGGGAATATTCAGAGAATTAAATGAAAGGTGTTGCAAAGTAGTTGTAAGCAGGTTGTTTGATGCCAAAGGAAAAAAAAAACAATATAGACATTATGTCCTTTACCATTGATGTCAAAAGGGGAGAGAAAAACATGTGAAAAATTTATGAACACAGGGGAGAGAGAAGCATGTGCAAAAGAATAAGTAATAAGGGAGAGAGGGATTCATGAGAAGTGATATCAAAGGGGGGGAGAACAATACATAAAAGATAAGTTATTCAAGGGGAGAAAAGAGAAAAGGAAATTGGTATTCAGAGTTGCTGTGTCTTTGATGGTTTTTCACATCATGTGTTTCCATTAATGACAAAGGGGGAGATTGTTGCAAGTATGATCAGTTGGTGTTGTCATTGATGTCAACAAGTTTGTTTTGTCATTGATGTCTATTGAGTTTGTTGCAAGAGTATGAGTAGTTGATGCTTTGATTAGTTTCATTATGTTGTCATTAGTAAAGCTACTGGTGTCAACCTCTAGTGTTGCTTTGATAATATTTTGTCTATGTTTTTGTAATTACTAAAGATGATGATTATGGGTCTCTAGTGCTTGGTTTCCAAGTGCCATTGAGAAAAATTGATAAAAAGAGGAAACAATGTGTTGCAGTGGTATTTTGGGTAACAAAGCTATGTTCTGGTTTTGCTCCACATTTTTTCTAGGTTGAAGATCCGCCTGTGAGATTCTGATATGTTGGTGAGAAGTGTACAAAGCTGTTTTATTCAATAATTAGTATGTTGGATCGTTGTATAGAGGAAGTTGTGTTCACCAATGTGTGACTATGCATTGTAGAGGTGATTGGGAGAAATTTTTTTGATCCACGTTTCTCTGCAGTTGTATTTCAGGTCTTGTAATTTAGAAGTTGTGTTGATGGTGTTGGTATTTTACCTCTGTCAAGAGGATTTTAGGTTTGGTGCTTCGAAAGATGGTTTTTCAAGTATCTGTGTATGGTAGAGTTGTCTGAGTGTACTGGGTTTCTACGTTCTTCAGGTGGAAGTTGTTGTGAAGGAGTTTGTTGGATTTCAGGGTGTCTAAGGAATATTCTAGATCTTGTCCAAGTGTGGTGTGTGGTTTGCAAGTTTTCCTTTGGTTTGTGGAAGTGTGTACTTCAAAGCTTAATGGTGTTTGCATGGGTAACGGTCGACTTGGTGTTTACACTACATGCAAAGGATAAACATTGTTTACATGGTAGCGTGTGGTTGAGTGGTGTTGTTGATTTGGGTCACAATTAAGTTTTCATTTGGTCCACATTCACTTCTATCCACCACAAGAGTATTTTAGCACTAACCTAATTTGAATTTGCATGTTTGAGGTGCATAGCCGACCTTGGAGAGGGTTTCAAGGTGGAAGATGGTATAAGTATGAGTTAAGTTGTTGAAGGAGGATAAGATAGATGAAAGATAGATGTGTGAGATCCAAATGATGTGAAGTGCAGTGAGTTAGAGTGCGAAATTGAGTTGTGCAGTAAAAGATTTCAAGTGTTAGTTTACTAGATGTAGTGAGCAAAAGGTGGCTACAATTCTTCAATTAGATTGCAAAAGTGTTGATTTCAATGTGGTGGATTCTTTGGTGCATTGAGATGCCTTTCTCTTTATAACATTCCTTCTCTATCTTCTTTTCTATTCTGGCAGTGAGCCCCTTGGTAGTGAGCCTTTCTTCTTTGAGCAATGAGCCCTTCCAACAGTGAACCCTATTGTATTCAGTATTGACATTACTTAAATATTGTGAGCTAATCTTCACTGTGTTTTTTCCCTTCTTTCCACGTAAATATGGTGTTATCTTTTGTATGGTGTTGAGTTGTTTAAGTTTATGTTATTTTCTTTTCATGCTAATTCATCACAACAAATTCAAGGGTTTAATGAATGAGTGTGGATCTAAGGGTTTTGAAGTTTTAAGGTACAACTGATTCAACCCCCCCCTCTCAATTGCCTTGTGCATTCAACACGAACTAAATCATTTATCCAAAATGATTGCATCTCAAGTAATAAACAAAATGCCACCATCTTAAATAATAATTTAATATCAAATAGTTCTTCAAGATATTTAGTTTTGATTTCTAATGCATCTAACTCTAATTTAAAAAATTATAGAAACTTGGTTTCCTAAATAAGATAGAAAATATAAGGTTAATCTAATTTTAATTCTACTTTCAAGTTTTGTTTTACTAATACAAATGGAAAATTTCTAAACAAGTGTTGTTAACTATATTAACTAAAAACTAATTTGTAACCACTTCCTTTTGTTTAAAATTAAGAAAAAAAACATCTATCTTTTTTATAAATGAAGATGTTAGGAATGAGAATTCAACAATGTTGAAGGTAATTGTTGTTGTTTTCAATTATTTTATTCATGATGGTTTTAAGGTTTTATAGTTTCTTATAATTTCATTTATAGTATTTGGAGGTTCAAATTGCTCATATTCCTCATCAATAATGCAATTTTGCTACAAGATAATTTCATTTACATCTTTTTTTTTTTTATGTTGCAAGTTTAACAAGAGGAAGAATATGAAAGAAACATTTTAACTCTCTTGGCTTAATATGATTTCATGAAATTATTACCTGATTCTACTCCTAAATTTATTTGTGAATTTATTTTTAGTTTTAAGATAGAGGATAGTAATGCTTTAATAATAACTTTTAATTGGTTTACTAGGTTGATCTAATTTTTATGTCATAAAAATCTTTGTTGTAATGAAACCCTTTAACTTTTATCTTCTTTAAATTCTTTGTCTATCATTATTTGATCACATATGTAAGATTGTTTTATGATAGATTATTGTAAAAGGATGTCAATGTTTTCTTAATAAATCACAATTGGTGATTTGAGTTAGTATAATGTTTGAATATATTTTTTTGATATTAATAATTGAAAATTTGAAAAAATTATATATTTTAATATCATGTTTATTAGTTTGTATGATCAAATATTTGAAACTACTTTATAATAGTTTATTGTTTGGCATAAGGGGCAACAATGTTGTAAACTCAACATTGATTAATCATGTGGATTAAATTGATTCTTTGATATTATTTTTTTTATATTTCTTATTAATTATTTATATAACATAAATACCCTACAATATATATTACAATATTTATCTTACTAAAATTAAACATTATTAAAAAATGTATGAATTAAACTGTTACATTAGTGGTTGCCATTGCACCAAAAAAATGACCTTTTAATGCCCAATATAGCCACTAGATTTATACAAGATCCACAGGACGTGGTTAAACCATTTCACGAACCCAAGCTCCACACTACACAAGGAAGACCAAGGGACACACCATTAGACACACCATCTTGCAACAATCCCCCCAGCGCAAGAGAGGGGTTCAAACTTGTGACCTCGGATTTGATACCAATTGTTACATTGGTGGTTGTCATTGCACCAAAAGATCGACCTGTTAATGCTCAATACAAGCGCCAGATTTATACAAGATCCATAGGAGGCGGTTAAACCATGTCACGAACCCAAGCACTACACTGCACAAGGAAGACCAAGGGACACACCATCTTGCAACATAAACATTTACACAGCATCCTATATATAAAATCTTTTATTAACACTTGGTTCTTTCTAAATTCATCTTATCCTTTGAATTCTATAATCCTTCAAGACAACAACAACTAACCTATATTCTTCCTATGCCATTTCAACAAGTAAATTATAACACCTTCAACCACAATTGAACTCTAAATTACAAAGCATCCCTAGGTTCTTAAAAACTTTGTAAACCCCCACAAGACCAATATGTATCTATCTTGAAATCCATAGGTTCAAAGTCCCAAGATAATATTCCTTATTTAACACATGTACCTGAAAGAAAAAGATCAACAAAGAAAAAAAAATCTTAGCCAATTGTATCTCCACCCAACCATAGGGTTGTAACTTCAACCTACCCCCAAGCTAGGGGTAGCATAACTCTTTCAAGATACAACAACATGTTGGTATATGGAGCCTAATCAGACTCAGAGGTTAAATTTTCCCCACTTTTATCGGCACGGTTTCCCCCCAAATTATTTAATGGGGGTTTGGGGGCAGCACCCCCAAGACAAGGTCAAGGGGCAGCACCCCTAGCGCACTCCCTATCGAGGGGCAGCGCCCTCACAGGGGCTTGGGGGAAATGCCCCCAAAACCTTTCATGATTTTTATTATTTTATAAAGGCATTGGGAGTTAAATTTTTTTATTAGCCGACATAAAAAAAAAAACCCCTATTTTGTAACTGTCATAAGTCTTGATAAAAGGCTAAGGGTTAGGATTTCCGTTGATATTATATTGTGGCATTTCGCAAGTTAGTGGCTTGTTTGTAGCATCACTAGTTGTAATCAATCTGATTTACTGGATAATATTATCGGACTCTCTGTTGGTGGATGTAGCCCGAGTTTGGGTGAACCACATTAAATATTATTTCTCGTTATTATTTTTGTGTTTTTCATTCCTCTGTTTAATCTTTATTTGCATTTAATTAATATTTTCTACATACAATTCCACCAAGTGGACAGAGCGTGGAAGCAGCTGATTATCACCCAGAAACTTCACTGGCCGGCAGCCCCAGCTAGCGAAGTGGGGAGCAATATGCATTTAGGGTAAACTCATAGATAAATTTAATGGGCAGAACTATCAATTATGGAAGATGCAGATGGAGGATTATCTTTATCAGAAGGATTTATGGAGGCCATTGGAAGGAACAACCAAGAAATTGACAACAATGAGTGGTGAGGAATGGATTCTTCTAGACAGAAAGGCACTAGGAGCCATTTGTTTATGCCTAGCACAATCGGTGGCATTCAATATTTACAATTAAAGAAGACAACTCAAGAGTTGATGGAAACCCCGACGGTTATATGAGTAAACTTTTCGCTTCTCCTTTAACAAGGTATTTTGAAGGAAGCATTTATTTAATATGAAAATGGAGTGGGTTAGTTACCGACCATTTAAAATGAGCTTTAATATGGTTACCAATCAATTAACTTCTAGTAAATGTAAACTCTGATGAAGAGGTTAGGGCACTTTTTGATTTTGCCTGTCTGAAAAGCTAGAACAGTTTTGCATTGGTTGTTGAAGAATGGAGCCTTGGTCTGGACATATTGAAATTTGATGATGTTATGGTATATTTTGAGCAAGGAATTGTACAAAGTCATAAGTGGAACATCCACATCGTGCGTTTTGAATGTAGAAAGTAGGGGGCAGGTTCAAAAGAGAGAAACAATTCTAGAAGTCAGTGGGGAAGTCATGAGGAAATCAAAGGAACTAAATTCAGAGGACAAGAAGGATTGTTAGCAAATTTGTGGTAGCCAATATTTAGCAGATTGTTGGTCCTCGAAAACCAAAGGAGACAAAAAGGAAGGAAGTAAAGAGGAAAATGTGGTAAGTAACAAATCTACTGAGGATCTTTTATCTTTTCCCTTTGATAAATACATCCATGGGTTTGATTCAAAGGGCCGTGATTTCATGCCACCCATAGAAGTTATTTTCTTTGATTATGTCCAAGGATTCTGGGTCAAGTTTATTTGGGGAGATAACGAAAATCCGTCAAATTTTGGAAGGGGAAGAATTAAGCATTTGGCTAAAAGAATGGGAATCATTGGCTACTACAAGAGGTAAGGCACGTTCCAAGGCTGAGTAGAAATTTAATTTTAGCAAGGCAACTAGGTGATGAAGGTTGCACAGTTACTTTTAATGATAAAAATTGGAAGGTTTCAAAAGGTGCCTTAGTAGTAGCAAAAGGTGTGAAAGTAAGCACCTTATATCTTTGTATAGGTCATATTGTTCCTTCTACTTTAGTTGTTGTAGAGAAAACACAAATAGGTTTAGGAACAGTTGATGTGGGTTTGTAGAAAGAGACTAAAACAATTGTTGCAGGTTCTGAGACAACACTGTGGCATAACATTCTTGGGCATATGAATGAAAAAGGTATGAAGGTACTTCATTCTAAGAAAGTTTTACCAGGTTTGAAATGCACTAATATGGATTTCTGTGAAATTTGTGTGTATGGCAAACAAAAGAGAGTTAGTTTTCTCAAGGATGGGAAGCAAAAGAAATATGAAAAGTTGGAGCTTGTGCATACAAATGTATGGGGACTAGCTCAGGTATCTTCTCTCGATGGCTCTCGGTATTATGTTACATTCATAGATGATGCAACTAGGAAGGTTTGGATGTATTTCCTTAAGCAGAAATCTGATGTATTTGAAACATTTAAGAAATGGAGAAGCTTAGTTGATAATGAGATGGGTAAAAGATTAAAATGTCTCATATCTGATAATGGTGGTGAGTATTGCAACAAATAATTTGAGGAATATTGTTCCTTTAATGGAATTCATAGGCAGCAAATTGTTCCAAGGATTCCACAATAAAATGGAGTGGCTGAGCGCATGAATAGGACAATAATGGAGCGAGCAAGGAGCATGATATTGTATGTTGGGCTGCCTTTAAACATGTGGGAAGAGGCTATCAATACCATTGTATATTTAATTAATATAGGTCCTTCAGTTCCTTTAGGTTGTGGTATTCCAGAGGAAGCATGGACGGGTAAGAAGGTGAGTTATTCTTTTCTCAAAACCTTCAGATGTGAAGCATTTGTACATGTAGATTATGAAAATAGAATCAAGTTGGATGCAAAAACAAAAAGGTGTATCTTCATTGGATATGGCATTGATGAATTTGGTTATAGGCTTTGGGATGTTGAAAATCTAAAAATTGTGAGAAGCAAAGATTTTGTATTCAATGAGAAGGTGTTGTACAAAGATCAGTTGCAGCAGCATGAGAAGAAAGAAAAGGATTTTGTGGTGCTGGATGATACTTGAGATAGTAATGTTCTAGTGGTTCCTCATGCTCTGCAACAACAACAAGAAATACCACAAACTCTAATGAATGTTAGATGGTCAACACGGCTAAGTAGACCTCCTGAAAGGTTTTCTCCCTCTTTGTATTCTATTTTGTTAACAGATGTTGGTGAACCTGAAGGGTATGATGAAGCTATGCAGGTGGATACAAAGGTCCAGTGGGAGCATGCAATGGAAGAAGAAATGGACTCCTTGCTGAAAAATCAGACTTGGGAATTATGCAAGTTGCCTGCAAGTAAAAAGGCTTTACCAAACAAATGGGTTTATAGGCTGAAAGAGGAGGATGGAGGTAAGAAAAAATTTAAATCCAGGTTAGTTGTAAAAGGATTTGCATAGAAAAAGGGCATTTATTTTGCTGAGATTTTTTCTCCGGTTGTTAAGATGACTTCTATTCGTATTGTTTTATGTATTGTGGTTGTTGAAGATTTACATTTGGAACAGCTAGATGTGAAAACTGCCTTTCTCCATGGTGATTTGGAGGAGAAGATATATATGGAACAACCCCCAAGGATTTGAGGTCAAAGGAAAGGAGAAACTAGTGTGCAGATTAAAGAAGAGTTTATATGGCTTGAAATAAGCACCTCGGCAATGGTACTTGAAATTTGATAGTTTTATGGTTGAGCAAGGCTACAATAATTGTAATTCTAACCATTGTGTTTATTTTAAGAGGCTGGATAATGAAAACTACATTATTTTATGTTTATATGTTAATGACATGCTTGTAGCGGGGTCTAACATGGATCACATAAGTGAGTTAAAACAACAGTTATCAAAATCATTTTCTATGAAGGATTTGGGGGCAGCAAAACAAATCCTTGGTATGAGAATTTGTAGAGATAGGAAGAACAGAAAATTGACTCTATCTCAGGCTGGTTATGTTGAAAAGGTGTTGCAGAGATTCCACATGGAGAATGCAAAAGTTGTCAGCACACATTTGCCTAGTCATTTGAAATTGACTAAGGAGATGTGTCCAAAGACACAAGAGGAGGAAGACAAAATGTCCAAGGTACCATATGCTTCAGCTGTAGGAATTTTAATGTATGCCATGGTATGCACAAGACCGGATATTGCACATGTTGTTGGAGTCATAAGAAGGTATATGAGTAATCCTAGATTGGAGCATTGGAATGCAGTAAACTGGGTTCTCAAGTATTTGAGAGGTACATCCAATAAACATTTATGTTTTGGGGGCTCTAATACTAATTTAGCAAGTTATGTGGACTTAGATTTGGCAGGGGATATTGATACTAGGCGGAGTACTGCAGGTTATGTCTTTACTATAGGTGGGACAACAGTAAGGTTGATCTCATGGTTGCAAAAGGTGGTTGCTTTATCCACCACGGAGGCAGAGTATGTAGCTGCAATAGAGGAAAGCAAGGAGATGATATGGCTGCAATCTTTCATGGAAGAATTGGGAAAACAACAAGCCAACAGTTATTTGTTTACGAATAGCTAGAGTTCCATACATCTTGCAAAGATGTATGCCTTGCATTCAAAGACCAAACACATATAGTTGAGGTATCACTTCATTCGGTTAGTGTTGGATGATGGACAATTAAGGCTAGAAAAGATACATACATATGACAATCCAACGGATATTTTTACAAAGGCATAGCCAAGGGAGAAGTTGAGCTCCTCTTCAGCTTCGGTTGGTCTTCAAGACTGAAAACAATAAAATCAGAACAGCAAGGTCCAGGGTGCTTATTTCCAATGGGAGCTACAGGGTCAGTGGTGTTATGATCAGTCTCCAAGTGGGAGATGATATGGGGTGGAGTCTGATCAGTATCCAAGTGGGAGATTGTTGGTATATGGAGCCTAATCATACTCAGAGGTTAAACTTTCCACTTTTATTGGCACAGTTTCCCCGCAAATTATTTAAAGGGGTTTTGGGGGCAACACCCCCAAGACGAGGTCAAGGGGCAGTGCCCCTTGCGGGGTCCAGGGGAAGCGCCCGTAGCGCGCTCCCTATTGAGGGGTGACTCTCCCACGGGGGCTTAGGGGCAGCTCCCCCAAAACCTCTCACGATTTTTATTATTTTATAAAGGTGTCGGGAGTTAATTTTTTCTATTGGCCAACATTAAAAAAACCCTATTTTGTAACTGACATAAGTCTTGATAAAAGGCTAACGGTTAGGGTTTCTGTTGATATTGTATTGTAGCATTTGCAGCGGTATTGAGTTGCAAGGATTACTGGTTGTAATCGGTTCTATTTACTGGATAATAATATTGGACTATTTGTTGGTGGATGTAGCCCGAGTTAGGGTGAACCACGTTAACTATTGTCTCTCGTTATTATTTTTTTGTTTTTTCATTCCTCTGTTTAATCTTTATTTGCATTTAACTGATATTTTATGCATACAATTCCTAACACAACACTTATCACATATATACTTCAGCAAATAAACACCACATAAAATTCACATTACTAACCTTTGCACATTATTCACATACTATTACTCCTTCACCTTATACACATAAATAGTTATTTATAGATAAACTAAGACAAGGTGGGTACACATACCCAAAAATATACCCACATGTAACTTACAACAAAATTCTACAAAGAAGCTATTTGTTTCACATAAAATTTTACAAACATTGAAAAACATTCCAAACATTCTTTTACATATCAAAACAAAGATCTAGAAAGAGGGTTTAGACCCTGCCATAAGAATTGATATCCAGGTGTAGAAGACTCTCTAAATCCTCTTTTTCATCTTTCCTTCCTCTACCCTTCTTCTCTTCCTTTCTCTGTCATTTGTCTCTACTAAATGAAAACTAAAGAACTCAAAAATAATTCCAAAGAAAAATCCCCTTCTCCTCTTAAGGAAAAAGAACAAATAGAAGGGAAAAGAATCTTCCTTCCCTTAACCACCTAAACTACACAACCAACTCTAATTTTCGCCACTTTTCAAAAGTGGGTAAGTAGAGTGGGTTCTAAACTATATTTAAGGTATTTTATAATAAAATTTAACGCCTAACCTATAGTTCCTCCACCTAGGAACATTTTCAAACCATAAAAATAGAAACTAAACTATATGAAGGCACTAAAAATCACAAAATAATAAAACATTCAAAAAAAATTAAAAAACAATTAAATAAAATTTCACATTTATACAAAATTTGCATCACAACTACAACACAATATTTCACAATACGAACCACAATAAATTAGTAGTCCATATGAGACAAGGTAGGGTATTACACTAAAAATAACATAGTAGCTATGTGACCCCAACCACCATTGGAAAAATTCATCTATTCACTCAATAAAAGGTGCCAATATATCATATAAATAATAATATCCAAAGCAACTATTAAATTAACACTCTGAAAACAAATATTATTTTTTCAAAATTCCTTATATAAAATTATCATCTCAAAAATCACATAGAAATGATTTTAAATCAATACTATCACAAGTAGCATTAACATATCAAATCTCATCTCCACAATAACACCTACTCGTACATCCATATTATGTAACCATCTAATAATAACAAAATCCATCATTTCAACAACCCCTATCAACATAACATAATTGATCTTTAAATAAACATACTGACACTACCACTAACAATAAATCAACATATAACTAATAACCCATCATACATGAACATCTCAATCAACATTTACTTACATAATCAATGAAAGGAACTCATATGGTTATCACAAAGAAATCACGACAACCATTAGTTAGATATTAATTAGTTAGTTAACCATATCCAGTAACAACCAAGCATATGAACATCATTGATGTATAGGAACAACCATCACTCATAAAATTCATGGATAATGTCCCAATGTAGAAACAAATGAAAAATTGGACAAGAAAAATTAAAGACACATAGACTTAACATGATCATGAAAAGGTGGGGTATCACAAGAGGACCCACATAGAAGTCCTTTATTGTGAGTCTCCTTAATGGATCCACCAACAAGGTAGTCAATAGAAGACACAAGGTCTAAATGACATAGGAAACCAAGTTCCACATATTCTCACCCATCACTCACCACACCCATTTCAAACTTGGTGTCTATGTGTTGTTGAACCCTAGGATCATAAGCTAATTACATATAAATATGCTCTTGCATATGGCTTTGTTGTTGATTGAATATCTTTCATTTTGATTAAGCTAAATAATTGATTGGGGGAAAAAATTAAAATGTCCAATTTTAAGCCATGGTTATGACAAAAAATTTAAAACTCTAGGAAATTGGAATTTAATTGCTAAAATGTGTTTTTGTTCACATTTGAACCAAATGTGTTTTTATGTTGTTGATACCTCTCATACTTATTATGATGAGGTTGTCCCCTTGAGCATGTTCATATCTTGATTGGTTAATTATTTTTGTTGGAATGTGCACCATGTCATCTTATCCATATTTTTTCAATTAGATGTTATAATGGTAGTGTTTTGTTTGATGGAATGTGTGTAATCCCTACTCCCCTTATTTTGTGTGTGTGAATTCTTGTGCTAAGTGACTATCTCCTTGCATGGTGGGGTGAACCTATAGGCACCACATGTTTGGGTGGCATGGAAGAATTATTTGGCACATAAATTATTGGATGATCTTGGAAGGATGTGAAAGAAAGAGTTTTCTACTCCTTGCCTTTGGTTTCATCTTTATTGTATTATGTTGTAAAATAAATAATTTAGGATGTTTAAGTATTTTTGTGTAATTATATTATTATATTGATACCTCTTTAGTGGATTTATCATAAACCACCCACACGAGTGCTAATGGTGTGACTATTTATTTTATTGTGTCTCAACATTGGTGTCAAACACACAAAGCCATCTTATATGTTTTTTTAATTATTGTGATGTTGAATAAAATGAGCATAAATTATATTTGGTTTGGGTCTAAAATGAATGTAATTTGATAAAAAAATAATTAAGTTAACTTTGAAATGCATGTTATTTTCATTCTCTTAGTCTCAAGTTTGCATGAGACAATCCCTTGGTGATATGTCATTTTGGATTCTCCTCATGGTTAGATGGTGAGTGGGAGTGTTGAAAATATTCCCCTTTACTCATTGTGTCATTGGACTTGTTTTGGAGTCCCTTGTAGAACTCTTAGGCCTTTTGAAGAATATCCTTCATTTTTTATATGTTAGAGAGTGGGTGTGGTTCCCCCTCTTGCTATCCTAATATTTTTTTATCATTTTGGAGTATAGTTGTCTTGTTTTGTTTCTTTTATGAGTCCTATATAAAGCCCCTACGCATGATACCTTGAAACAGTCATCCATTCAATCTCTAGCTAGGACTATAGCATGAGGACAGGGCTACAATACAAAAGTAGGATTTTAGCATAATTTATGGAGTCTAGTGTGTGTTCTATACTCTAACACATCGTTCAAGTGTCCCTCTAGCACACTAGTGTCCTTTCTAGGAACTATAGTCCTCTAGTGTGTCATTCTCCCATGTTTCATTAGACAATGGATTTTTCTAGGCATTTCTCAAGGAAAATTTATACACAAAATTTGTTCCCCTAAGACTTTTGAGCATTCTCATGTTGACAATTGGTTGATAGGTATCATTTTTTGGAATTTACCCCATTTTTTCTATTAAGAAGTGTTCCTTTGCACGAAAGAAACTCGTTGTCATTCTAGTTTAAATTTTCAATTACAGTCCAATAAGATGCACATGAAAAGAATAACAGAAACAAAGAAATAAATGTACACAATTGGACACCAGATTTACGTGGGAAAACCTCAGGGAAGAATGCAGATATGACTTTAAATTTTCAATTACAGTCCAATAAGATGCACATGAAAAGAATAACAGAAACAAAGAAATAAACATACACAATTGGACACCAGATTTACATGGGAAAACCCTTACGGGAGAAAAACCCACCACACCAAGAAAAGCCTCTTTGTATTACAGTAACGAAAATTACATACAAAGATCAGACTTAAATTTCTGATGTCAATTTACAGCAGCAACATTCACTAATCAATCTTGTACAGAACATTAATCTCACAATGCTCTCAGACAACATACAATGAATTCACTCAGATCAATCCGTGTTTAGCATCGAACAACACTACTACATCCAACTATTCACCATTCGACCATTACAGAGCAGTCATTTTCCCTCACAATCTATTCATCTTCCACACAGGAACGGTCACAACTATTCAACTGCCAACGGTTCACATTTCACTTCTCTCATTGGCTCAGAACAAACCATGTAGGACAGACATTCAGTCAAAATGTTCAACTGAATCCACATGTTAGTGTCTCCACTAAACCGTGTCTCCCCGGTGCCAAAATGCCCGATCACATAGGTATCGGTAAGACCAAAGTTGTCCCTAGGATTTCCAAGAAGCTCAACCATCGACAATAGCCCACATTGACGCAGAATATTAGTAGTCATTATTTTATAACTAAAAGCTCGTAGACTTTAGGTATCCACGAGTTAGTCCTTTTATTACCAACTTACTCGTACACCGCATTTAACCTTTGCACTGAATTGTTGGTCATTCCTTGTGGTCTCCACCATGACACGTGTCCACTGCTTGTGCATTTCTAGAGAATCAAGTTGGGAATCTACAATATTTCAACAAGTCTCCCAAAATTCCAAGTGGTCCACTATTGTTTTTTCTTAGTCGTTCCCTGCCATCCCACGATGACCCCACCACATTGCTTTGGCTAATTGAGATATCACAGGCGGGCGCCACGTGTCTCATCTGATGAAGCCAAAAGGGATGAGTTTGCGTGACCGTTGATCAATTGTCATTTGATCTCAATGGTTGCCCGCCATCGTGTGACCAGAAATCACAAGGTCTTTATTGATCATGATATCACGAGCGACTGCCACGTGTCTTATTTGGTAAAGGAATACGGGAGATACAAGCTAGCAAGTTGAGGCACAATTTCCAACAATCTCCCACTTGAAGAAGACTTACTGGCTTCCTTCAAACTCGAAGTCAATGAAGGTCATGGGCTCCAAGGCCCATTGAACTGGCACACCACCTGTACTTGTCTGTGCTCACTAGTTTCATCAATGCATCTGCAACATTTTCCAGAGTATCCACTTTTTCTAAAGAGACCTTTCCATCCTCCACCATATCTCGTACAAAATGATACTACACATCAATATGTTTTGTCCTGGCATGGAAAGTAGGATTTTTCGCCAAACAAATAGCACTCTGACTGTCACAGTAAATTGTAATTTTCCCTGCATCAAACCCAATGTTAGAACACAAAAATTTTAACCAGATTGCTTCTTTATAGGCATGTGTTGCTGCCATGTATTCCGCCTCTGTAGTGGACAAAGCGACTACAGCCTACTGCTTACTCATCCAACTAACTGCACCACCATTCATCATGAAAATATATCCACTCGTGGATCTTATGTTGTCAACGTTCCCTGCCCAATCAGAATCCACATAGCCTCGAATGATGAGAGTCCTCTGTGATTCAACCAAATTTCCATGGTAACACAAAGCATATTCTGAAGTGCCCTTCAGATATCTAAACACTCTTTTCACAGCATCCCAATGTGTCCTTCCAAGATTTTCCATAAAACGACTAAGTACTCCCACTACTTGGGCAATATTTGGCCTTGTACAGACCATTGTATACATTAAACTGCCAACTGCACTAGCATAAGGCAATTTGGTCATGTCCTCCATCTCAGTAGGAGATTTTGGACAGTCTTCAACAGATAGCTTCATTCCCTGCAAAACTGGAACAACTAGCTGCTTGTACTCAGTCATACAAAATCTCTCCAGAACAGTATTAATATACTTACTCTGACCAAGCCAAAGTTTTCTACTCTTCCTGTCCCTAGTTATTTCCATTCCCAGAATATACCTGGTTGCACCAAGATCTTTCATTTCGAACTTTGCAAACAACTGAGATTTTAGATCAGAAATCATTAACTTACTATTGCCAATGAACAACATATCATCAACATAGAGAGCAATAATAAGAACACGATTATTTTCAGCTTTGTAGTACACACAATGATCAGATTTCGATCTTACAAATCCCAATGACAAAACAAAAGTGTCAAACTTTTTGGTACCAAATTCTAGGAGATTATTTTAATCCATACAAAGATTTTTTCAACTTGCAAACCAAATTTTCTTTACCTTTTTCCACAAGGTGCTCAGGCTGGGACATATAAATCTCCTCTTCAAGGTCACCATGAAGAAATGTTGTCTCTACATCCATATCCGTTTCAACCTCTAAGTCATACATCATACAAGTGAAAAAGAAATCTGATAGACGCCGCCTTAGCTACGTGGAGAAAATGTCTCCATAATCAATTCCCTCTACTTGGAAATACTCCCTTCGCGAACCTTGCCCTTTATACTTTTCCCACACCGGCCATCCAACCTATTTCTTTTAAATACCCATTTGCGTACCAAAACTTTTATGCCTTCAGGCAAGGGCACTAAACTCCAAGTATCATTCTTTTCTAATGATGCCATTTCTTCATTCATGGCTTCCAACCAAGAGTTTGAATCAGACATTCTAAATTCCTCTTTCACATTCCTAGGCTCATCAAGCTAGAAATTAAAGCATAGGCACAAGTAGACCCAACAAAGAAAAACCCGCACTATCGTGCCGTTTCTTTCATGCTGATCTCTCACTCAATGAGGATGAGGTTGTTCTTCTTCTAACTCCCTAATCACTGAGCCTCCTCAGCCTTTAGGTACATTTGAACTTTCACCTCTTTATCCGTGTAGGAGGAATTTCAACTACATCCTTTCTATTTTCTGATTTTGTCTCTCGACCGCAGATCCAAAGTAGAAGGCTTCAACTCATGAAAAAATAACAACACTTCTCTCGTTGTATAGAACCTTTCTTCCGTATCAGGATTCCAAAGCTTGTATCCTTTTATGCCAACACTATAACCAATAAAAATATATTTAACAACCTTGTTTTCCAATTTAGACCTTTTTTCATTCGACACATATGCATATGCCTCACAGCCAAAGACACAAATATGTCTCAGAGAGGGCTTCTTTCCAAACCATGCTTCCAAAGGTATTTTCTCAACAAGAGCAGAATTAGGAGAATGATTTATTAAGTAACATGTTGTTGCAACTGCCTCAGCCTAGAACTCCTCCAAACCAGCACTACTTAGCATACTTCGTGCTCTTTCCATTATTGTCCTGTTGAACCTTTCAACAACTCCATTTTGTTGCGGAGTGTAGGGTGTAATTTTATGTCTTTTAATCCCATTATCTTTATAGTACCTTTCAAACTCATCAGAACAAAACTCACCGCCATTGTCAGTCCTTAAACATTTTATTTTTCTTCCAGTCTGATTTTCCACAAGGTTTTTGAATTCCTTAAAATGACTGAACACTTCTGATTTACTTTTCAAAAAATAAACAAATGCCCTTCTTGAGTAATCATCAATGAACGATACATAATATCTTGATTTAGACAAAGAAGGAACATTTACTGGACCAAAAACATCATAATGTATATAATCAAGTAAACCAAAAGATTTGTGAGGACTGGAGTAAAATGAAACACGGTGTTGTTTACCATATATACAATGTTCACAATACTCGAATTCGAGGTTACAATCAACAAGCCCTTCAACCAGGTTTTTATTTTTTAAGGTTTTCAAACCTTTTTCTCCAATGTGGCCTAGCCTATGATGCCAGAGCATAGTCTTTTCTGCTGGAAGTTTAACTTCCATAGAGTTTGCACTATTAGGAACTTTTTCCTCCTTTTCTCCATGAGTAGCCTTATGTGACTTTGTAGAGACACTATTGCATTGCACAGCAAGTGCATCCAGCTTATACAAGGTACCAATACGAGCACCCCTTGCTAGCACCATTGAGCCTCTAGTCATTTTGCAGCCATTTCCAAAGAACGTGACTTGCACTCCAACATCGTTTAGCTTACTAATAGAAAGTAAAGTTTGAGCCAGACCTGGTATATGCATTACATCATTGATTCCCTTCACTCTTCCATTAGGGAACTGAATTCTGACTCTTCCACGGCCAACTATTTCCAAAGATGAATCGCTTGCTAAATAAACCCTTCCACCATCATTTTTTTCATACTTAGTGAACCAGTCTCTATGAGATGTCATGTGGAAAGATGCTCCATAATCAATCAACCAGACATCATATGATGCCTGAGTAGCCAAGGCTGTAATGAAAGCGTCTGCATCACTCTGAGAAGAATCATTGTTGGAAGAATTATTCTTCTTCTTCTTTTTCTCCTCTTTGCAATCCTTTCGGACATGACTAGGTTGCCCACAATTCCAACACTTCACCTTGGACTTCTTTCCAAGAGACTTTGATCTCCCTTCTGATTTCGATTTGGACTTCTTGTCCTTCTTCTTGCCTTTTTCTTTCGATCTACCTCTAACATCAAGAGCCTCCTTCACCATCTCAGAAGATTTTCTTCTCATCTCTTTTGATAACAAAGAAGCAACAACATATTCCATCTTAAAATTGGATGTCGTACTCCCAATAGCCATCACCAAGTGATCCCAAGAATCTAGAAAAGAACATAACAATAGCATACAGCGATCTTCTTCATCAATCTTCACACCCACAGATGCTAACTGAGCAATCAGCATGTTGAAAGCATTTAGATGATCAACAATAGATGCTCCTTCCTACATTTTCAAAGAGTACAACTTCTTCCTCAAGAACAACTTATTCACCAAGGACTTGCCCTGATAAATAGCTCCCAGTCTTTTCCACAAAGAAGATGTATTTTCTTCCTGAACATTTAGAAGAACAGAGTCTGCTAAACAGAGCCTTATCAACCCCTTTTATTTTCGATCTGCAAGGTCCCAATCCTCTTGCTTCATGCCTGTAGGTTTTGTTCTAGATACAGCAAGCCAAAGATCATGGTCAACTAATAGATCTTCCATTTTAAGTTTCCACAACTCAAAATTGCTTCCATTTAACTTCTCAATTTCAATCTTTCCTGACGTGCTTTCCATCTTAATCTGTAATTTGAATTACCACACTTCTACAAGACTCCCACTGAACAGAATTGACACAAAAAACCCAACGTACCCACAAGGATAACACAACTGGCCAGGATCTGATACCACTTGTAAGGAAAGCTTAGGTGCGGAACAAACTCTCCTAACGCCAAAACCTTAGGGAAGAATGCAGATATGACTTTAAATTTTCAATTACAGTCCAATAAGATGCACATGAAAAGAATAAAAAAAACAAAGAAATAAACATACACAATTGGACACTACATTTATGTGGGAAAATCCTTATGGGAGAAAAACCCACCACACCAAGAAAAGCCTCTTTGTATTACAGTAACGAAAATTACATACAAAGATCAGACTTAACTTTTTGATGTCAATTTACAGCAGCAACATTCACTAATCAATCTTGTACAGAACATTAATCTCACAATGCTCTCAGACAACATACAATGAATTCACTTAGATCAATCTGTGTTTAGCATTAAACAACACTACTACATCCAACTATTCACCATTCGACCATTTCAGAGCATAGTCATTTTCCCTCACAATCTATTCATCTTCCACACAGAAACGGTCACAACTATTCAACTGCCAACGGTTCACATTCCACTTCTCTCATTGGCTCAGAACACACCATGTAGGACAGATGTTCTGTCAAAATGTTCAACTGAATCCGCATGTCGGTGAGACACTAAACCGTGTCTCCCCGATGCCAAAATTCCTGATCACATAGGTATCGGCAAGACCAAAGTTGTCGCTAAGATTTCCAAGAAGCTCAACCATCGACAATATCCCACATTGACACGAAATATTAGTAGTCATTAGTTTATAACTAAAAGCCTATAGACTTTAGGTATCCACGAGTTAGTCCTTTTATTACCAACTTACTCGTACACCGCATTTAACCTTCGCACCGAACTATTGGTCATTCCTTGTGGTCTCCACCATGACACGCGTCCACTGCTTGTGCATTTCCAGAGAATCAAGTTGGGAATCTACAATATTCTCAACAAGTCTCCTGGAATTCCAAGTGGTCCACTGTTGTTTGATCTCAGTCGTTCCTCGCCATCCCGCGATGACCCCACCACACTGCTTTGGTTGATCGCAATATCGCAAGCGGGTGCCACGTGTCTCATCTGATGAATCCGAAAGGGATGATTTTGTGTGACCGTTGATCAATCGTCGGTTGATCTCAACGGTTGCCCACCATCGCGTGATCAGAAATCACAAGGTCTTTATTGATCGTGATATCACGGGTGACCGCCACGTGTCTTATTTGGTAAAGGAATATGGGAGATACAAGCCAGCAAGTTGAGGCACAATTTCCAACAAAAATGGCAGACAACCAGTTTGTTAGAAGTCAAGGTTGCCTAGAAAGGTCAATGCCACCCTTATAAGGTTTAAATCCACCCCTATAACCTTGATCTAAGTTCTTGCATAGTTATAGATTTCACAAAGCACATTCATCATGGCTAGATCTACTCACATAAATTAGTTTGTAATATTTCATCACAATAAATAATTCAATTTCCTTCACTTTCATGTTTACAAAATCTAACTATCTATTTTGATTTTAACACATGTTTATTTATTGTCTCATTTAAAACTAATCAATATAATTATTAAAATTACAGGCTTGTTTATCTAAGATTTTAAATATATATAGATATATTTCCTAGATAAGGTTGCATATTTCCTCTCCACTTAAAAATTAAAATTAGTTTATTAAATGATTTTATAATAAAATAATATATAAAAATCATGCGATTTAGTTTCAAATGTATATATACTATTTATATGCACACCTTGTGATTTATTTTATGCTTCACGCTTCTCATTGCTAATAATCATTAACCTTTCTCTTTAGGCTTGAAATTTATTTTGTGAGATATTTGTGAATTGATGTATAAATTTTAAAGACCTCCATTAGAATGTATAAAAACCTAGAAATGATTAAATACAAATATTAAGTATTAATAAGAAATAAGTGTTGTGTAGAGACTAGTTTCTACCTGCTACGCCCTTAATATTATTGTACATCAGGTTATGAATAGTTGGCGTGTGGCTATATTAACTCTCTATTAAGTCATATTATCATTAGTATATTGTTATTTAGTTGTTTAGGTCGGCCTAAGTCTTATATAGGTGTGTCTAAGTCGGCCTAGGTGATATCCTTGGCATATATATAGGAGGTTGTGAGTCTTATTTCATCATCAAGTGTGAAGTGTGTTCTCATTAGAGATATTTGGAGGTTTTCCCCCTCAAAGTGGCTTATTATTCTCAGTTATTATCAAGTATTTGTAGCATATTCCATATCATATCAAGTATTTGTAGCATATTTCATATCATATTCTTCTATTATGCAAATAATTTCATAACAAGTGGTATCAGAGCATGATCTTGGCACCATAGAGGCAAAGTTTTTCTCAATTTTAGAGGCGATTTTGGGAAGAGCATATCTTTCAGATTTTTG
>VDFB02365414.1:269759-294390 GCA_007258455.2 Sequoia sempervirens
TTCATCATCAAGTGTGAAGTGTGTTCTCATTAGAGATATTTGGAGGTTTTCCCCCTCGAAGTGGCTTGTTATTCTCAGTTATTATCAAGTATTTGCAGCATATTTCATATCATATTCTTCTATTGTGCAAGTTATTTCATAACACTACCATTCCAATATGTTTGAAAATGTATTAGATGTCACAAAGTTAACCAAACACCTTTTGTGAAGGATAGCATGATATATTACATCTTGTATTACTGTAAATGACACATCATATTATTAAAAGATACATCTCAATACACAATAGAAACTAGATATACTCTTTTATTTATTCTTCTCCTTTATTAGCATATTATACAAACCCTTATTCTATTCCCACTTTTCATGCCCTAGTTATGCCACTAATTCATTCTATATTTAGTCATAAAATGTGAAGTATGATAAACATGACCATTCTTATAATAGGGGAGAGGGGCCTATAGTGGAGCACCCTAACTTCGCGTTTTTAAAAATCCTACGTGGAAATTTCAAATCACTCTCAATTTTGTACAACAGTTTATTTAGCAACTCATGTGCTTCTATATTTCATTTTAGAGCCACATCGTCAAATATGATGCCACATCAACATGATTTTTGTTGAGGTATCCAAAAAGGCCCCAAAAAAAAGTGAGACCGATAGTCGTGCACTAAGCAATTTTTTATTGGTGTGCTGATGTGGCATCACATGATTTGTCACTTTGCATACTTTATGGATAAAAAGTGTTTTGCAATTGGACATTAAAATTCTCCACTATGGGACCCACTGAGGACTACTTCTATCCCCACTATTGGACCCTGCTCCATTATGGGCCCCTCTCCCCTACCTTCACCAAAATATTTCTTTGTAATTTGCTATGTTCCTTATAAAAACATAAGAACATCTTAAATAATATTAAAAGACACACAATCATTTCATCTACCCTTACTCCTATGGGTTGGGCTTCATTATTGCAACTAATTCTTTCACACTTCATGAGTTACCATCTCCACATGTGGTTCACACGTATAGGTTATTAAATATTGTGGTTAGGCATAGAGAATAGACTAAAATATGCACTAGTGGATAATGAATTTGGATTTAATATATACATAAACAATTATTCTAGATATGATCCAAATTAGCTACTCTAACATCTTGAAGTTTCAATTAGTCATTAAAGGATTTGACAATGCTATGGGAGAATTCCTTGGTTATGTTATTTTTCCTATGAATTTAGGGATTTTACCCTTCACACTACATTTTATGTGATGCCTAGAACATGAATGCACAAAATTATTTGATTGCATACATGGATCCATGCAATGGGTGTTTTCCCATCCACATTATATTACAAACTTAATTTTACTCATTAAAATAATTAGTGTGTGGTGACTATCAATAAAAATCCATATAATTTTTTTCCAATTAGTTAAAAAGATAAAAATTTGATATATCAAACATTACTTATCATGCCTCCAATATCTCCAACAACTACTCCTGATTCTCTCATGGCCTATTAAATTTTAGATCACAAATTCATAATAAAGATAATCAAAGTAATAAAAACCATGATTACTCCTCTTTTTTCAAATGATCATGATTCACATGTCACATCCCCATCAAAATCTCATATGTATACTCATTCTAGTGAAGATGATAATTTTTATGGATCCAAAATTATCCAACGTTATGCAAATTATGCATCTTCATCTAGGTTTTCTATCTATTATGATAAAGGATATAAAAAATTACAAAAACTAAGTTATAACAGACAAAGGTTTTGTTTAAATCAACAAGGCATTAGAAAACATCTTAAAATCCTACAAAAAATTATACTAGGTGAATAGGCTATTCATCCACTATTATTAGTTGCATTATTTTACTCTTAGTTTATCCCAATTTAGTCTACAGTGGTTCTATGGATACATTTTCTATTCTCAACACTTTAAAAAATGATGAATCTTTAGTTAAATTTTTAGAAGTATATGATGATCTACCTACATACCATCATAATAAGGTTCTCTTGCATGTCAATGAATTAAAATCATACATTAGGGAAGATGCTCCTTAATTAGGAAAACCTCTCAATAACTTGTCTAGGCAATCCTTAATTGAAAGATTGAAATACACTTATGGTTGGTGGTACATATATATTGAGATGGACCAAAATGATAAAGAAAAGATCCTAAAATGAGGAAGCTTACTAGTCTAATATTAACAATGCAATTGTTAGTGTAGGTTTTTATTTTCCTAGTGGGTTAATTTATTTTCTCTTAGTCCTAAGTTTTTCCTACACTTTATTAAGATTTCTTAGGATAATAAAGTGAGTTTATTACTAGGAGATAAGTGTGTGGTGTCCCCTTCCTTAAAGGGTGGAACCACTTTCCACTTTTGGTGGCATCCTCCACTTTTGGTGGTCCATCTTCATTTTTTGTGGTTGATTCCTATAGGTTAGATTTGCCACCTACATCCTCTCCTAAGTTCTATATAATCTCACTACCTAGCTTGTATTTGCATAATCTTGTTGGAAAATGAAGAAGAAGCCCTCCAATGTGTTATCATTGATGCCAACATTGGTTGGTAAATTTTTTGTCAATCTAGAAAAACTATGTTTCTATTATTTTGATCTAGTAATTTGGTCCGAAAATGCTCTCAATAGAAGATCACTTCATGAGATTTTAATATGATGATTAGGACTATTAGTTGCATCTCTAGATAAGATTTCAGCGGATTTTGTTGGAAGGGATGAAAGATATGTATGACATAGTTCGGCTTACAATGTTCTACTCAGTAATTGTGCAAATAGTATAAGTTTTTCTTCTAGCTGAAACGAATAAGATGTGTGCACTTCATTGGTGATTTAAAGAGTTTTTTATTAGGTCGGGGCTGACCTAATTTATGCTTTGCACATTTTTTTTTTATGGAAAGTTGTTTCAAGTTGAGCCGAAAAGATACATTTTAATTATGTGTACATCTAATTAGGCCGACCTAATTGATGTATGAATTTGTAGTAGTGTATATATATGAAACATCCTTTTTGTATTAGGGAGAATATATGAATATATATATGGATGTCTGTGTGTGTAGTGTATGTGTAAAGTAACAAGTAGTAATGTGCGACTATGTTATATTGAGCGAAGTTGTATTCAGTTGAGGTAGATGTTGTGAACCTTCAAACCAGTGCAAAATTTTGTACTCCAAAGCCTAATTGGAACTGAACCCATCACACAGAAGGTGTATTTCATCAATTCATCTTTTGGCAGTGAGCCATACACTCTTGTAATTATTTTTGGTTGTGAGCCTATCAACGATAGTGAGTCCTGACAGTGTGCCCTGTAATACTTATAACCGGTTATAACATATTGTGAGCTAATCCTCACCATGGTTTTTCCCATTTTGGGTTTTCCACGTAAAAATCTTGGTGTTCATTTGTTATGTGGTGTTATTCTTCCTTTCATGTTCTTATTTACTATTGTAGCTAGATATGTTTCAATTACTGAATGATTAACAATTAAATGGTTCAGTAAAATACCGATTCACCCCCCCTCTTAGTATTTTGGGTGTTCAATAATTGGTCTATCAAAGCTTGGTTCCTTTGGAAAAGTTTAAAAGCTTAAGGAAGATCTTGAAGTTGGAACACATGGTTGACAAAAAGTATCATGTTCCTCCGAAAGAGATCTTAGCAACTGAAGAGCTCCATGTTGCTCTTGAAGACTTGGACAAAAGTGAAGATGAGAAAGAAACTCTAAAGGAGAACTTAAAGGAAGCAAATGAATACATCAGAAAGTTAAGAGAGCAAATCAAGAAGTTCAAAGAAAGGAATAGAGAATTCAATGATTAGTTGAAGAAAGCTAATGAAGACATCACTGAACTAAAAGTGTAGGTGGAAGAAAAGAAAAGAATTAAAGAATGTCAGAAAGTTGAAATTCATAAAAAAATTGATGAATGTACAAAGCTTGAACAAGAAGTGGTAACTCTAAGATCTAACTTGGAGAAAGCAAGAGCTCATGAGGACAAATTTAAAACAAGTACTGCAATGCTTGATGAATTGATTGCATTTCAGAAACCTTCTAAAGACAAAGGTGGTTTAGGACTTGAAGAAGGACAAAGTTCAAAGGAAAATTAGATCCCCAAAAAAGTTGACAATCAAAGGAAGACTCAAGGCAATAATAGACAGATCAAGAACCAAAGAAGCAATACCGGAAGGATTCCTATTTGACAACCTAATGCTTAAAGGTACCCATCTTTTAATGGTATTTGTTTTTCATGCAATAAATTTGGTCTTAGGGCAACATAATATAGAAGTAGAATGAATCAAAATGTTGGATTCTTCTCTGGACAATGTTTTTCTTGCAAAAAATTTGGACATAGAGCTACTGAGTGCAAAAGTCAAATAATGATGAATAGATTTTATATTGGTAAAATGACTCAATATTTTCAAGGCTATTGCTATACATGTTATGCTTTTGGAAATAAAGCTAACTAGTGCATATCAAGGATAAGTTCAAATTAATTTGGTCATAAAAATGTTGTGTGCTACACTTTCAACAAATCAGGGCATATCTCAAAATTTTGTAGAAGCAAAAATGGGAAGAAATCTGACCTAGAACAAAAGAATCAAACCTGTGAATGAACTGGATCCTACTGAAGTGAGAAAGGAAATAGAGAAGATTTGGAAGAAAAAGGGATAACCTAAAAATAAGGATGAATCAAATACATTTGTACTTGCATATGGTGTAGATACTTCTTCTAAAAAATAAACCCAGTAGTGGTTTTAGGGGGAGCAATTACAAAGATATTTAACAAGCCCTCAATATAAGAGGTGTCAAATAGTGACATGAAGATGTGTGATATAGAATGGCATTCTGAAGAAGTTGCAAAATATTTTGGCAGAAAAAGTGCAAATTTGAAGGTTTGTGGAGCTTTTTAGGGTTTATAGTGTATTTCACAAGTGTTTATCAACTTTTTGAAGGTGGAATACATTTAATGTGAATTAGGGAAAATCAGTAAAACATAAAGTGAAAGCTCGAGTTGAATTAAATCACTTTTACACACTTGGAAGAAAGCAAAGCAAGCTAAAGCAAGGAAAAGGTGATTCAATGTACTTGGCATCAAACCCTAGTCCTGTCAAAACTTCAAAGAGGTATTTGTTAGAAAACCAAGATCACCTGCATGCAAGATGGATACCTGTTACATGCAAAAGATATGAAGAACCAAAAACAATGTTTTGTAAACCTCAAAGTGTAAAAATGCATTAAGAGAATCAATGATTACAAAAGAGATCAATCCTTATGAAGGAGATCAAGAAACCCTAAAAGGGAAACCCTAAATGAAACCCTAGTGTGCACACTTAATAATTAATAATTAATTAATTATTAATGTGCCTAAGTTTAGTTTAAGTAATAAAGAGGAATAAGTGACTTAATTAATTAATCAATGTGATGTAATTAATTAAGCATAATAACTTATTACTCTAACACCCCCCCTTAAGATGAACTTAGGAAGAAGCTAAAACACTAGAATAAGATGCATGAAAGCAAAGATGGGTCCCGACAACTAGGCCTGATCAGGTACCCATTTACAAATGCAAGAATGAGTAAGAGAAGGAAAAACCCAGTGGGACAAAACCCCCCTTACAATGAGATACATGCTGCAAAGAAGCACTGGAAGAACTCTATAGAGTAACACTGGAACTTGATATAGGCAAGCAAGGAAATATTCTTCTGTATACTACTGAAACCGGATGAGAGTCACTGATTGACTCAAGGAATCATGATAAAGCAATAGAAGACCCAATGCCACGGAACACTCGAAAACTCCAAACGGGAACAACTCTAGAATCTAGGAAGCAGCAAGCAATTATTTAATGATGTATTACTGAAAATGAAGTGCAAAGATGCAAGATGCACTCTACCAACTACCAAAACATCCAAGTAATTGCCAAACAACCCATCGGGCCAAATCTGGACTAAGTGATAAACTTGGGATAGATACAGAAAAAGTGCATGGACAGCAACCTAGAGCTCCTCAATACCTTTCCAACACTTCAAACAAGGCGAAAAACAGAGATCGTGGCAAAAAGTTATGAGCTCAGAAGCATAAAAAGTACATCTGACTTCAAACAGAAATAAATGCAGGGAAATAGTAAAATACTGAAAAATAAACAGCACTACTGGAAAGTGCTCGGAACCAGCTTTCCGGTGATATCTCGTTTGCCTGATTTCAATACCGTATGCCCAAGTTATGACCAAAAGAAAAAAAACTGCTCTTTTAGGGCAAACTAGGGTTAGGAGGGGCAAAGAGGGGTCGGCCGTATGGATGACGTCATGTTGATGTCAGCAAGATGCGAGCTTAAAATTGACAGTCGTTTGGCCGTCAGGGAAAAAATTCGCTCCCCCTGTCGAAATTTTTTTGCATGGTCAGAATCTGATGTGAACGCCCGGAATATTTCATCAGAAAAATTTGTTGACGGAATCTGGAATATGCTCTGCATCGGAATATTCCTTGGGGCTTGCCAGGACGAATGTCGAGCGGCTGGTCTGCATAGGACCTCGACTGCAGGGTTTGGAGCCCTCAGGGGTTGGCGAGGCCGGCAGAGCAGGGCGACAGCAAGTGCTGGTGGCGGCGGTGGCGGATGGGTGGCCGCCCGGTGGCCGCCGAGCGGCGAGATTTTTTTTGAACTGGAGGCGCCGGCTTGGATCCCTAGAAACCATGTTTTTTTAATTTTTTTTGAAAATCATGCCTCGGAATGCGTGCAGAAGAGGCCGTATGGCCCTTCGGACAAAAAAAAATTGCCTCCTAGACCAACTTCACCAAAATGGATGAAACAATAGGCGTTTTTAGGGTTTTGGGACGTTGCGAAACCCATGGCGATGTCTGTTTGAGCCCATAGTGTCCCAAAAAAATGGCTACCCCCAGATCTTGCAGAAAAGATGCTTGTGGAAACCCTTGCACTTGAAACTCACAGAGAGGCCATATCTTTAGATCACGAACAAGCAGCTGCAGGTCTGGAGCTCTAATACCATGTTAGAAAACCAAGATCACCTGCATGCAAGATGGATACCTATCACATTCAAAAGATATGAAGAACCAAAAAATAATGTTCTGTAAACCTCAAAGTGTAAAAATGCATTAAGAGAATCAATGATTACAAAAGAGATCAATCCTTATGAAGGAGATCAAGAAACCCTAAATGAAACCCTAGTGTGCACACTTAATAATTAATAATTAATTAATTATTAATGTGTCTAAGTTTAGCTTAAGTAATAAAGAGGAATAAGTGACTTAATTAATTAATTAATATGATTGAATTAATTAAGCATAATAACTTATTACTTTAACAGTATTTGCAGTTATTAATTCTTTGTTGGTCTGAATTAAAAGAAATTCTCATAAGAATATTCAAAAGAATTAAGGAAAGATGGCCACACCAATTGTTGTTGAGATCTCTGAGAGACCCCAACCTAGGTTCAGAAGATTTTCTTGGAAAGTTTATGAAATGGACCCCATGGGTGCATTTTCACATATCCCAAGTAATTTCTTGCCTACCGAGGATACTAGGACCTACATTCACACAAAATTGGAAGAGTTTGACCATCAAGAACTCATGAATAAATGAGTCTATGGAATCTATAAGGAAGAAGGTGACTGACAATGTGTGGGAAGTATTAGTTCATAAAAGGAATGAAGCTATAACCATTGAAGAAAAATTCAAATCTGATGCCTTAAACACATATGGATCCTCTTAATTAGAGGAAGATGTTGCCTCCCTGCTAAAAGAATGTTCCCAGTTGTTTAGGGTTAAACAAAGGGTCACTACCTTAATGACTAAAGAGAAGGAAAGTACTAAAAATTTGAGGCAAGAAACTCTTGAAATAGAAAAATGACAACAAATTATGGGATGAAAACTAGTTTTTCATCTCATACAACTCAAGCACAGGAGCCTGTCAATATCACAGAAACAGAGGTCCATTCTATTATGGAAAATATTGGGGAAACACATGTTGTTTCGAAGACATTAGTTCCTCTAAACGATGCAGAAGAAATAACCAGTAAACATGTTGAAGATTAGCAAAGAGGTGACACTGGCAATAATCCAAGAGAACATAATGAGAATATCATAAATAGAGAAGGAGACAAGAATGAAAATGAAGGAAATAGAGGTGAAAAGAAAGATGATGGTAGAGATGATGAAGACAAGGAAGAAGAAAATAAAGATATAACTTCAAAAAAATCCTCCAGAAAATAAGAAGAAGAGGAAAACAAGGAAGAAAACAAGGAAAATACAGAGGTTGGAAGAAGTGAAGAAGAGTTGTTAAATTCTGCAAAGCCATCAAATCCTCCTAGAGAATCATCCAAAAATATTCTTAAGGGATTGTTGACAAGGAAAACACGAATCTAGCCTATGCTTCCACCCAATTGATTCAACTTCCTTCACATCCAGGGTATGTGGATCTGAGGAAGATCTCACCGGTTGAAAGAGTAAAAATATGTGGTACTTCCTTAACTCTGTTACAGAAGAAATGATTGAAACTTATCAAAAAGGAACTGAATTAATAAATGATGCTATTAAGGCTTTATAGGAGTCAGTTCCCAGTTCTACTATTGATGACTCCTTAGCCCCTATTGAGAACCTGAAGCTGCTAGTTGATTCAATCAAATAATACTCCTCTGGTCTTAAGTTGCAAACTGAGAAAGAAGCAGAATCAAGAATTTAAAGAAGCAGAATCAATAATTTTGGATAAAAGGCTATTTGAATTACATGATAGATGTGCAATTGCACATAGAAAATTGATTCAAAGTTTGAAAGAGGTAAAGGAATGTGAAGAGGAAGCCCATATATTGTTTGTATACTGTATGTGGTGGCCTGATACAACTCGAGGCATTAAAGATTTAATGGACTCAATAGAGTCTCAACTCAAGAATGCCTCCAGAGCCTACAAAATTTCAAATGATAGAAGCTATACTGCTTGGAATTCTATTGAAGACTTACAGAACAAGTTCTTCACTTTACAAAAGAGAAAAGAGGATGCAATAAGGCATTTTGGTCGACTCAGAGATCTGGTTATGTCTAGAAATATTCATGTATCATATGCTCTTATGGATGCAGAAAAACTTGATAATATAAAACTTAACCCATCCACTCTGGACGAAGGAGAAGAATTCCTGGTTGAACTAGAATCATTGCACAAAACAATTTTCAGAGCGAAAGGGATATTGGATGAAGGAAAACCAGCTTGGGAAGCTATTCTCAAGGAATTACAAGGTGCCTCCAGTTCCAATTAAAAAAATTCCGCATTTCTTTTTGTTTTCTTTTGAAGTCATCATTGAGACGCCCTTTTGTCCTTGATGTCAAAGGGGGAGAATAAGTGTATAGAGTATTAATATATATATAAATTATGGTTTTTATTATGGAGAAGTTTTGCTTAGTCTGTACAGTTGAAAGGGGGAGTGACATTTTTTTAAGTCTCATTTTTGGCACATGTTGCCATCAATGACAAAGGGGGAGATTGTTGGAAGAATGAAGAAGAAGCCCTCTGGTGTGTTGTCATCAATTCCAACATTGGTTGGTAACTATTTTTTCAATCCGGAAAAACTATTTTTTTGTTATTTTGATCTAGTAATTTGGTCTGGAAATGCTCTCAGTAGAAGATTGCTTCATGATATTTTACTATGATGATAAGGACTATTAGTTGCATATCTAGATAATTTTTCAGCGGTTTTTGTTGGAAGGGATGAAAGATATCTATGATAGAGTTCGGCTTACAGTGTTCTGCTCAATAATTGTGCAAATGGTATAAGTTTTTCTTATGCCCGACACGAATAAGATGTGTGCACTTTGTTGGTGATTTAAAGAGTTCCCTATTAGGTTTGTTCCAACCTAATTTATGCTTTACACGTTTTGTTTTGATGAAAAGGTGTTCTTGGTTGAGCTGACAAGCTACATTTTAATTATGTGTACATCTAATTAGGTCAACCTAATTGATGTATGAAGTTGTAGAAGTGTATATATATGAAACATCCTTTTGTATTAGAGAGAATATATATATATATATGGATGTGTGTGTGTAGAGTATGCAAAAAGTAACAAGCAGTAATGTGTGACTATGTTATATTGAGCGAAGTTGTATTCAGTTGAGGTAGATGTTGTGAACCTGCAAACCGGTGCATGATTTTGTACTCCAAAGCCTAATTGGAACTGAACCCATCACATAGAAGGTGTATTTCATCAGTTCATCTTTTAGCAATGAGCCATACACTTTTGTAGTTATTTCTAGTTGTGAGCCTTTCAAGGATAGTGAGTCCTGGTAGTGCACCCTGTAATATCTTATAACCAATTATAACATATTGTGAGCTAATCCTCATAGTGTTTTTTCCCATTTTGGGTTTTCCACATAAAAATCTTTGTGTTCATTTGTTATGTGGTGTTATGCTTCCTTTCATGTTCTTGTTTACTGTTGCAACTAGATATATTTTAATTATTGAATGGTTAGCAATTAAATGGTTCGGTAAAATACTGATTCACCCCCCCTCTCAGTATTTTGGGTGTTCAACAACTCTTGCATTCATTCATGTATATTTTTCATTTTATCTTTTCAACTTGGAAGGTCTTAATGCAATATTGTCACATCGACATTGCATAATCTCTCAAAGTCTTGGTTTGCATTCTTATGTTTTTCCAGTTTATGTAACTAATTTTCTCTTAAAAATTTTCTTGGGTTATTCAATCTATTTCATATTTCTAACAGCAATATGGCCATACTATTAAGATAATGTAGAGATGTTTTCATGTGTTTATATTAAGAGATGCCTAGTATTGACACAAACATCATAATTTGTGACATTGTCTAGATCCATATGTGAAACCTATCAAAAATTATAAAAGGTGTATCTTAAAATTACTTTACTTGTAAAAGAGAAATTAGAAAATATATTTTATTTTGGGTTCATAAGATCGATAGATTACTCAGCTTGGATCTCTAATATGGTTCTTAATTTCTAAAATCAATGGATAAATTATAATTTGTACTAACTTAAGAGATATAAATAAATATTCCCCTAAGGATGATTCTCCTTTTCCCAATATCTAATTATTTTATATTTATCTATTAATCATAAAATTTTATCCGTTATAAATATTTTTAGTGTCGTAATATAATCATGATAAATACCTAAGATCAACACAAAATAAAATTTACCACAACATGGACTATAATTTGATATGTTGCCATGCCTTTTGGATTGAGAAATTACATATCCATCAAAGTTAAATCTATCTATATATGTTGTGACTCCCAACTCGTGACTACATAAATAAATGATAATTACAAAGCTAAGAAATAAAAAACTAACAAAAAATCATGAGCTAGCATTGTAACTACAACCATCGTTTGAGGCATACACCATTAAATTTATCCTAAAAAATATAATCAACACATCAATGATACAAATAGAATTGCTTCCCTAAAAGAATGGAAGATAAAAGTCCTCAATTCACCTTGGTTATACACATATTAAAACCACTTGTTATTCATGAAATATCTTGCATGGTTGTTTCTACACTCCCAAGTGAGAACTAATTTCATGATATATACTAGAATTAGAGGAATTATCACCATAATGTTCTAAAAATACTCAAATTTACATTTATTTTTCTATATACAAACATCTATTAATTCTGTGAGTGCTTTATTCATGAGGTTTTAATAGTTTATTGCTTCAATTCCTTAACAATACTAAAAATACTATTTCCCAAATCAAGAGGCCCATGGGGCATATGTGGGGGGAATGTAAGTTCCAAAATTTTGGTATAGATGATATTATAGATTGGCTATTATCAAATAAAAAGGACAAAAAACACAATTTTGTACAAAAATAAACTACATTCAACAAGCATAGTAATCTAAAACATGCATCCAAGAACATCTCTACACATAACAATAGCCATTCTTTATATGGGGACTTGACTTGGTAGATAAAATTTTACTTTCCTCTCTTAGTAACATATGTTTATTTTTATTTCCATAAACTATTTTATAAAATGGATCAAAACAATAACATTATAATTCACAATGGTGGATGATATCTATAATTTTATATAATAAATAATATTATTTCCCAATTTGTCTTAC
Organism: Sequoia sempervirens; assembly: GCA_007258455.2. NCBI lineage: Eukaryota > Viridiplantae > Streptophyta > Pinopsida > Cupressales > Cupressaceae > Sequoia > Sequoia sempervirens. The sequence goes on from VDFB02365414.1 coordinate 281,892, forward strand.
CATCTACTATTGTGATAGATAATAGTACATTTAAAAATAAAGATAAATAATTTTTTAGAATGATTTCACATATATAACAAAAAATATACCATATTTTATATAGGGTAAAAGACAAGTTGAGGCCACCAATAAAACAATTAATAAACTCTTAAGAATTAAATAAAATAAAATTTGCATGTACATAGCTTATTCCCATGATATGGAAATTACATACTAGCATACACACTCATACTAGGTTTACACCTTAGACTATGGTATGAAGATCATATTGTCTCTTGAGCTTGATATTTCATTGTTGTGTATTTTCCTCCATGATATCATTGATGATTATACATACTTGAAACACAAATTAAATTATCTCAAGACCTTGGATGAGAGATGACTAGATCTATTATACAATATGTCTATATACCAACACCAATTATAAAAATACAATAAATGAATTGCCATGACATGTTTTTAAATAGAAGACCTATTTCTTCATGTAAACTTGAACAATACAAACATGAAAAAACTAACTTCATGGAAATTTTTAACCTAACTTGATCCTTTTATAATTGCTTCTTGGTTTGACACTAGGATATTTAGCCTTTCCATTCTTTATGGAAAGCTAGGTGAAATTCCATGTTAACATCATGCACTTAAGATTATGCTACTTCTAACCACTATATGCAAGGGGTTTATTCATTGATCATTATACTACCTAAAGTCCATTTTACTTTCAAAGCTTAAATGTGATATCCTACCCATCTAGTGCCAACTATCATTGTATGTGGATTCAAAACCACATCTTATATATTTGTTATTTACACCATGTTTATCTATTTACATGATTACACATTGTCAATTATCACATGCTAACTGGCAGGCCAATTGGGGTTATATTCATTATATAGACAATTAAACATTGATTATAATAGGATACATTATCGTAATTTTAGATTTTCCTTTATATTTAGGTTCATGATTCTCTCATCCTTATAGTTTATAGCTTCACCAATATATCTTTATATTTTAAGGAATATTGTTTCCCCCTTCCACAATATACTTTCATTGACAAATCTTCACATTTGGACCCATCATTCCTTATCCCTTACACATTGTGTCTTTGTTGTATGTCCTTATTACACATATTTTTATGCCTCATAACATTATCTTACCAATATAGGGGAAACTACCTTTACATTGCACTCTCACACTTACACTTTATATTTATGTGCTTGCATGACCTAACAATGTTATAAGAGTAACATTGGGAACACTATGAGACTTCCATACCTTATGCACTACATGTTATTCCATGTATCAATATTTACATTACCACTAGCAACCTATTGTCTCTCCTATGCATTCCATATTCATGATGTACCAATCATGACATATACCTTTTTTCTAGTGCCTTGTATTCTTACACAAGTGTTCTTGACCAGTAAGAGTCACATCACCACTTCATTTTCTCATTCTAGTGGTAACCTCATTCCCTGATATCATCTCTAACCAATGTCCTTACCACATTTATCATTTGACACACTTTACTTGCACGATACATCATGCATTCATTCACATGCTTACATGCGTAACTTACATTTGCATTTCATGCATTATTATTTATTCTCCTATAATTTTGTAATAATACATATGCAACCAATTGTAATAGGGGGTATATCCTATCACTAATACTCTCATGTTGAGTTTTACATAAAATTACAAGTGCATACAAAAAATATTCTTTAGCACGTGACATACCTTAAACCTTATGTGACTTATCACCCATCAACCTCTAAGTGAGGTGAAATATTACTAATTTTATGCAAGAATAACTTTTCCTCTTCCATTTATGATTGTTGATAGCGAGATTCAAATTACAATCATTCCTACTCACATTATAAAATCTAGTTATCATAGTTTTTCCTTTATTTTATAAGTTTTCATGAAGACTACATTATGAAGGACAAACCTACACAGTGACATCTTACAAGGTCCATTACTTTAAATTAAACCATTTTGTATCCTTTTTATATCTAAACATTTACTTTACCTGCATTTTTATGAGTGTTACACACTTTGAGATGCATGATCATTGTAAGATCTAGATGCACCTTAGATAGGGGAAATATAATAATAAAATTTGTATAGCCATATCATTTCTCTTTTAGTTTTGTGTATATTGTAGGAGACTTACTTAATATACTTATATATATTTATAAATGGTGTAGTTTCTAAAAATTCAAGTTCCTTCCCGCGCAGATCTATGAATAGGAGATGTTGTGAGAGCATCTACAAGACCTAAGTTATCAATGGGTTCCCTAGGAACATTAAAAATTCTCCCAAGAGTAGTTTCACCAACTAGAACACTAAGTGGACCTCCTGTATCAATTACTCTCATTCCTCTCATCAAATCGTCTATAGCACTCATAGCTACATCTCTAACCTTATTATTTCCTAATAATTGTTGTACCTCACAAGTCACACTTATTGGCTAACCAGTTGTATCGTTATCCTTAATGATCAACGAATCGTAAATTCTAAGCATAGTACCTGGAGGGAAAGATACATCTAATACTAGGTTGATAACATTAACCTATCCACTTACACAAATTCCAATACACCTATCCCCTATCACACTCGTATACAATTTTTTTATATGTTCTCCAATTCACATAACAATTATACCTAACCACATAATTATCCTTATATATCTATTATCTCTCAATTCTAACTATTTCCCTCTCCCAAGTCATTTATATGGATTTAGGGTTGACACAATGGTTACAAACTTAACCCTCTTAAATTTAATGTTTGAATAACTTGTGCCTATTCCTTTCCTACCTAGGTTCAACTTGACACGCATTTATGTAATTTGATGTTATGCATTGTATTTAAAGTAATTCAATTGTGTATTCTATTCAAATCTTTTGTTCTCTTGAGAAATTTTCACATTTAATTCATATTTAAGGAGGAAAAACTTTAGTTGGATGCTCTAAAATAAATCTAGATCTTCACATTCATCTTAGAAGCATATGCACAAATAAGGTCTAATGCCTTGAATTTTTTTACATATTTACAAGGGTTGACCTAGGAAGACATGTCTCCTAACAAATAAGTGTAACCCTAAAAAGGTATTTTAAAGTACCTCTAGTCTTCATATTAGCTAAAATAATAAAGATCGATCCAAAAAAATCACAAAGTAGAGATACAAAGTGTTAGATCATTTATATGGGCATAGAAGTGTCCCACAAGTGCAAAATTGATCCCTCATAGAGTGTGTAGAAAATAAATTTCATTATTTTATATTATTAGTTATATATATTAGTTCATCTTGCCAATAGTGGCATGGTGCGATGGTTAAGTTATTGTGTTGTTATTCTTGCCATCAAGGTTCAAACCCCATTGGGGTGTAATTTTTGAGAATTTATACTAGGGAGAGGTCCCTCATTTATGACCTCACCAGTTCATAGATCCAGGTGAAAAGCGTTTACCCCTCTTAATAATGATAATATATATTAGTTCATCCTAGCTATAATATATATTAGTTCATCTTAGCTAATTCACTCTAGCATCGCCATATTGAAAAATTAATTAATTACACCATATCATCACATTCTCTTAATTAATCATCATTAACTAGTTAGTTCATTCTTTCTTAATTAATTAATTTATCAATAAATTAATTTCCATGTTTATCTACTAATATCACATCATAATTAATTAATCAGTTCCTAAATAAATCCATGCACACATAATAAATTAATTCTATAAATAATTGATTGATTATCCTTTCATAAATTCCATAAGTAAACTCCGTATACATGTATAATCAATTATGTAAAAAATTAATTAATTATCCTTTCAAAATGTCATTTTCAAAAGTCAATATGTTCTAGTCATAAGTCATGTTAGTTTTGTATTCCCTAATTTATGCTAAAGTAAAATTTAATAAATAAGCTTAAGTTGCTAAATCAGATGAATTAATCTCAATCATTCATCTTCTTATATGAAAACCTAAAAGCTACACCTTCTTATATGTTTTTATTTCATTTATTACTGCTTTGAATTCCTTCGCATATAGTGCACATAATATTCAAATTTGAAAGCAAAGTATGGATATAAAGGATCATTTGAAATCCCGAGACATCCAAAATTTAGTGTCATATCATAACTATTCTTCTCTCAAGCATGGAATTAAGTAGTTTCATCACATTTAATTCTAGTATTTTCTTCATTTAATTATTTTGGTTTTGTGATGATCAATGCTCTTAATTCTCAGTTAATTAATAGAGATTAGCTTATACTTATACACATGCATTTTATTGGATTAGCCTAGATTAAGCTTAAGGAAAGTTCATTTAACACTACATCCATAAATAATTAATAAATAGTGTTGACACAATTTGACATAAAAATTTATCTTTTGAAAAATTAAAAATTAATTCATAGTAATAAATACTTTAGACACTTGTCATATCTTATAAATTTAAAAGTGTAGATAATATTTATTAGTATAATAATTAGAATATATGTAATCAATGAAAGATGTTGACAACATTCACATAAAAAAAATCTAATAATAAATTATTTAGACACTTATCATATCTTATAAATATAAGATTAAAAAAATATTTTTTTAAAATTAATTAATAATAAAATTTTAAATATTTATTTTAATTTATAAATATAAAAATAGAGAGAAAGATGTAAAATATGAACTAATGATTGATATTATAACACGTATTAAGAATGTACATATTTCAATCAATAATATTTGAAATGACATTTTTATCATTCGTCTTAAAAAAAAATAAACATGTTAACATTTGAAAAACACATATTTATATTGATTTTAAAATGAATTACTTTTAAAAAGATAACACATGTAGCATATGGAAGCGAAGAGGAACTAACACAAGGTATATCCTCTAGACTCTCATTGGAGCATCCAAAACACTTTTCCTTTGAGAATTGGATGCCATGTATTTTTTTCTCCATAAAAGTTTATACCTTTATAAAAAGTAAGCATTATGTGGCAAGTAGTTTAGTAACAAGTATTTTTATTTATTTATTTATTTTTAATTATAAGATTAATGGTGGTGGAAAAATACAATTGTCAATGTTATAAAAGACAAATAATTATTTGTTAGGTAACAAATAACAAAATTTATATGTTTTGATAAAACAAATTGTAGGATTTGGATTTCATTTGTATAGTTTAGTGGATTTATAGAAAAATAAATCATTTGTTTCTTATTCAATCTCAAAAGTAATTAGCATAAAAAATTATATTATAAATTTTATAGGTATAATATTGGCTTGCTTGTATGTTTTGATTTTGCATGAAAAAATTATTATCTTACAAGAATAACAACATAAAAAATATGAAAAAGTATAACAACAAAATTGCCCTAACATTCTTCACTTGAAGAGTAGATTTTACCATGTCCAACATTCTAATGAAACTACTTTAATGTTCATTATAAGTTTGTAGAATTTAACATAATAATATACTAAAAAAATTCCAAATTTTAAATTGTGTTTCTTTTAGACATTTGAGTACCTTCATTTCAGTTCCAAGTTAGCCTATATATTATAGAAAGCATGCCAAAGGTGAATCTACAATGTTAATTGCTAATTTGTTAGATGATGAGGCTCTTTGAAATGTAAATGTTAGAAAATTTATAATGAATATTTTTGTTAGTGAATTTTCATTAGAGTTGTAAATGATTTATCTCCAAAATCTTGAGGTTTTGAAAAAATATGGAGTTTGTTCTATTGACAATATGTATTTAAGAGAGTAATTATATATTTTTTTATAAAAGACAGGGTGCCTATATATATTAGATAATATAAAGTGAAAATACATAGATAATCAGAGTTAACACAAGTCTGTGATTTGTCAAAGTTTAGACATATGTGCAAAATGTGAAGGCGAGAGAGGAAAATTTAAGCCCCACACCAAAACATATATCAATAGCCCTAATGCTTATAAATGGAGTCACTCCACTTCCTTGGGATTAGATTATCATATCTTTAAAAGTAGTTAGAATTTGGTCCATAGGGGCCTTCAACAACTACCAAAAGGATAGTGGAGTTTCTTTTAAAAGGTGTGCATCATAAATTAAATTGTAAAGATGTTGGGTCCACCCTCCTTGACAATCATCACTAAAATATGGTTTTCATCCACACTTGTGTTGGATGTTATTATAAATAGGTGCCACTACAGACGCGATATTATAGGAATGTTGAGAAATATCACACTTGTTGAGTTGTATTTTAAACCTATATGTCTTGGTAGAGTAAGCTCAATTGATTTGCAGGGTAATATTCTGGCTAAGAGAAGTTTTATAGTTATTCTTGTCTAAATAATCCTCAAAACCCGTCAAGAGGGAAGAGAAAAATACTATCCAATACTATGCAAAAATACCTATCAACAATATACAAGAAAAATGTGATGAAGATGGTGTAAAGATGGTGAGTGTAATAGAACAACTCAAAGGATTTTCTTCTTATTGGTTGAATTGAGGTCATCCACATTATCATCCCTAGAAAGAAGTAATGATTGACACATCCTGTTTTAACCCATCTTGATAACTCCGTTTGGAGGCGATACCTACTTCCCCAGACTATGATGAAACACAATGCATGTAATGTGAAGATCAACATCATTAAGTTAGCTATCCAAACATGATACTTGACAAATAACTCAAAATGGATGCCCATCAACTGTAGCAAAACTAGGCAAGAACAAAAAAGCTATGCATAATGTTTCAGTGAAGCCAAGTCTAACCCCAACCCTCATCAACTGATATTGTCATTGTTTGAAGGTTGGTGCCTTCATCCCCTTGGATAGGTTGGTCCCTGTCCAGCCCGTCATGGATTTGTGACATGGCTTAACCACCTCCCATGGATCTTGTATAAATCTAGCATTTATATCGAACGTTAATAAGTCGATCTTTTGATGCAACGACAAAGCCATTGCAACAACCATTTGTGATGATTTTTTATTTCAAGACCATCTTTACAGTTATTATGTTGGAATCATCATGAATATAAGTATACAATGTCCATGCCAAAAGGCCCAAGAACATAATCACATCCAATATTTTTTCTATAGATACAATTCCCATTGGTCCTTGAATCAGGACTAGATAAGAGAATATATTAATTCTGGCCTTTATCTTGCTTAGGCCCAAGTTTCCATCCTTAAGGAAGTGTACATATATCACACCCATTGCTTCTAAGAAGACTAATGGAAAAGACTATAGGAAAATATCAAGACCTGCTCTGCCAAAGGCCGGTGTGTTGGTTTAGTAATTATATACTATTATGTTATAAAAAGATTGAAAAAATAGTACAAATTACAAATACAAAAAATGAACTAGCTAATTTCAATAATTTGCATGAATGAACTCAAAATCAGCAATATTTTATTAAAAGAATATATCAACTATATTATTTAATAAATGAATTCTTTTTTTATATAGCATTGCATAACATATCAACCCTAAATGCAAAATTAAACATTTACATTGAAAAAATCAAATTCATCTCAATGCTTTGATAGAACCACTCTATTTTTAAAGCATGTAAAAACAAAAGTGTTTTACAAGTAAAAAATACAACAATTGGCAATGGGTTGTTCCTTCCATGTGAAGATTATATTGTAAAATCAATGCCACCCTTTGATCTGCATGATGGGGAGAATAGGGAGATTTTAACCAATGAATTTATGATTTTACATTAGAAACAAAAAAAAATTGAAGAAAACTAAGAGATATAATGTCATGCCTGAAATTTTCGACAAGAAAACTCACATAAATTTTTTTAAAAATTTATTTAATTAAGCTAATTAACATTTCAAGAGTTTAAGACCTAACACTAATATCATCCTTGATATTAATATTGTTAGATATATATTGTGAGAACTATAATTCCAATAGCCAAACAAAAAGTCATACTGAATTGCCTAATAACCAAATCTCTGCTTAACATTTGTTTTAGTACTACACGTTAAATTACCACTATTTTCATTATTAAGTTTATCACCGATACACTTAATATTACTAATAAGATGGTTATGAATACCTATATATATATATATAATTTATTTGTTTAATTTATATTTATTCATTTATTTATTTATCTTTCTATATTTATATATATACAAAAGATAAATAATCTCTATGTACCTATATTTTCTATTTACCTAAAAGGTAATTTAAAATCATAATAATGATTATTATATTATACTAATATTATTCCCTATATATTTCCATCCATCTTACTTTACTAGAAACCAAAAAGAAAATTATATTTTTCCTTATTATTGAAGCTTTATTTTTATATATACTCTTAATTTAAGTTAATATGATAGTTTTTTTTAAAAGGGAGAGGGAATGTAATTTCTTTTCCCTTATTGAAAGTATACTTAAACATGAGAATTATGAAAGTATATTTAAACATTGAGAATTACGTAGAATTCTCTTAAAAGCTTAAAAAAAAGAGTGATCGGTTGGAAATTTTTAAATGGAAAATTTTAACGCCACTTTCTTTAGATTCGAAAACAAAGATATTTCCTTCACTGTCTCATTTATAGTTGATAAAAGAAAAGAAACGTTACCCATGCTAACATTGAATCTTGACGCTGCTCGGTAATATAGTTCCTCCTTTTCCAGCGCTTAGTTTTATTATGTTAAGTTGATTTCTATTTAATCTGTCTTCTTAGGAATATTATTTATCTATGATACTTTTCTTCCATAGTAAGGTTATATTATTATAAGTATCTAATTTCTTCACATAAGAATATCACATTAAAATTTCATCAGCGATAACTAGGGTGCTGCAATCCGCAGAGGGAATAACACATAACAGTTACAATAACTATGTTAATATAAATTACTTAGAGACGTCTTTTCAATACCGTAAATAATTAGAAAAAGTTGAGAGAATTGGAAAAGCTAAGAGTCCGTAGTAATTTCTAGGGCATCCACTTTTGATAGCACCCAGTGAATGGGTTAACTTCTGAACTTGAAGGTATAATATTTAACATTCAACTTGCCAGCACACCACCATTGAATGAATGAATGAATGAAAGATTTTAATGACGTCCACGAGACTAAACAGTCTATGGGACCAAGACACAGCTTAATTTTCTTTCATGCTCTTTTCTAAATCAGATCTCCTACTATTGATTTTGACTAGAAGGCTGGCTGTCTGGTTAATCTTATCCTCCTCGAATAATTGCTGCATATCGTCCATACCCAAACTATTTGCATATTGTTTACGGATGTCTTCATAAACTATGCATTCCATGAGGAAGTGTCGCTCTGTCTCAACCACCCCCTTATTGCAGAATATGCAGGTTCTTTCTTCCCACGTTTCCTTAGGAGACTTCCATCTACCGGTCTCGCACCTAAGATGATGTGATCCTGTCCTCATCTGTGCTATTAACACCCTCGCTTTCCCTTTAATAGCAGCCCCTAAATACGTTTTTTCACCATGATCCTTTGTCGGGTTAAACTCTTTGATGTAGTACGCTTTTTTTCGCCCAATCTGATTTGACCACATGGCAGTCCTAAATTTTTCCTTCACGTAATCTTTTATTTCACTATTGGTGTTGGGACACTCCTGCAATTTGATGTCCCACTTGTTCAGCCACTTGTTGTTCTGCTTCATCCAAGTTTTCTTTCTACGGTTTAGCACCTCCTCCATAACCGCTTTGGGCCAACAATGGTTGTCCATGTTTTCAATCTTCTTTAGATAACTTATCAACCGAGTTATCGCCGACGCCTCCAAGGGAAAAGCCCCCGCTTCAGCTAAAAGAATATCATATGGGACCGTGGCCTTAACTTTGAGATTGCTTGTTATTAGGTGTTTTTGGATTCTTTCAATTTGTCTCCAGCTGCAATTTGACATACTGCTTCCCCACACTTCACACCCATAAAGTACAACTGGCGTGACAAGTAAACCAAAAAGAGTTTTCTTGGTTTTCCAATCCCAAAGTTCAGCTTTCCTACATCTGTTTTGCAACAGGAAAGAGGCTTTCCACCCTCCCTGTATCCTTTTCGTGTGACAGGTCTCCCAGCTGAGCTTATGGTGAAAATCAATCCATTAATTTTACTGCAGTGACAGGGACATTAAGACAGAAGATTAAGTGTTGTTTGGATGATGGAGCGGTTACTATAATAATTAATTTAAAATGTAAGAGAGTTTGACTTGGTTTGATCCGTGTGAGTAAAGTGAACCAGGGATACCAGTCAAATGCTACAAAATGTGTCACGTCATAATTGGATTCCTTTGCGTATGTACGTGATAGGCTATCTTTGAAGGTTTGAAGAGATGGTGATAAACTACAAAAGGCTAGCTGTCTTGTTTGCAGATATAGCTGTCACTTGGATGAATGGTTCATCTAAGTCAATAGATGTGCATAAACGCCTATCTGAATAAATGTCCACTAATTTATTTCAATAAGAGGACCAAAATAAATGTCAATAATGGCTCAACGCCCCTGACATGACTATTAAATTTACTACAGATTCATTGGAGTGTGAGTTCATCTTGACACAAGATATACAAAATCGACCAGTTGAATGGATGCTAATAATTCTCTTCTGACTTTTCAGGAATGGGGCTATTTGTGTGAGATCTCCAAGATAAATCTCATTGCCATTATAGAGTTTAGTGATTACATTATCTCCCACCAACTTGAATTGTCAGCGTTCCAACTCATTCTTTTAAGGCATCTTGAGTGACATTCTTTAGAATGCAACATGTTGATTGCAGATAGTGAAAATCATGGTAAAGGTGGTTTTAGTGATGTTAGTGATTGCGATCCAGCTCACCATGTAATTTGTAGTGTATACACCTAAAAATGGTCACATTATAATAAGTCTGGTAATTAATTAAATACAAATTATTTAGTTAAATTTCTAATTCAATCTACATATAAATAAATTTAATTATTTATTTATATTGTTCATTTTCTAATTCTTCTATCTTAATTAAATAAGTTTAATTATTTATTTAATTTAATCACTTTTTTAATTCTTCTTAATTAAATTAAATAAGTTTTACAATTTATTTAATTTAATTATCACATTGCTTTATTTTGAATAAAGTAAATATTCTTCTTCTTTTTTAAATCATGAAATCATCTTTAAATCTTCTAAAAATCACATTGCTTTATTTTAAATAAAGTAAATATTCTTCTTTTTTCCAAAATCATAAAATCATCCTTAAATCTTCTAAATATTCTTCTTTTTTCCAAAATCATGAAATCATCTTTAAAATCTTCTAAAAAGCCATCTCACACATAATTAAATATTTTTCAATATTTAATTAGAAACTTTTTATCCACATTTCACACATAATTAAATATTTTTCAATATTTAATTAGAAACTTCCAAAACCACATGTCACATGAAATTTTGGATTTTTCCCTATCTACATGTAGAATAGCTTGTTTTTTTTGTTTTTCCCCATGCTTAGCATGTTCTTGGTTTTTTTTTTTGCTTGATTCCATGGCTTGCGTAATTTTAACAAATTCTGCAATAGGCCACATGCTAGCTACAACACAGGAAATTATGAAGAGCTGCATTTCCCTACATGGCAGTGTCATCCATGATAGTCTTCATATGTTAGCTGTAGCGCAGGAAATTACAAAGAGTTGCATTGCCCTGGCAGTGGCGTCCATAATAGTCTTCATGTATTTGTTGTGAGACGATTTCATCCTCCTATTCCTTTGTTCTTCCCAGAATCTTTTAGGAAATAAAGTACCATAAATATCAAGGGAAGAATGCCCCCATTGGTGATTGTCACAAAACCCAATAACTTCTATCACAACAGAGAAATAGTTACCCCCCATGAGGAGGGGTTGCAACTCCCTACAATGGTTGTGCCCTTCTCTCTGTCTTTTTTTTCTTTTTTGTTTGCTTTGACAGATGCCCAACCCCTCTTGACTATGTTGAGTGCAGATAGGGAGGATACATGTCAAGGCTGGAGGCCCATTTTAGTGGGGGGTGTCATGGATCCCCAGGTCGTTGCCCCTCCCATAACCTGATTCTATTTTATATATTTTATTTTATTAAACTTGTGTTTGAGCAGGCGTTAATTATATTTTAAACTCATGTTTCTTTTATTTTGAGTATCATGTACATATATTTATCTATAGAATCTCAAAAAAAAATTTAAAAAAAATGAGATATGTACAGAGGGAAAAAAAAAAATCTGGCGAATTCATTTATTTATCTACTTTCTAATTTGGAACACAGAGAAAATTTTCCTATTAAGTATATACTCTGGGCATAATTTATTTCTACCCCAACAGAATACAAGAAAACCTTCTCTTACTAACATCCTTTAATTTTTGTAATAGTATTAAACCAGCATCTATTTAGCTTGTATCATTTCTACTACCACCATGGACAGAGAACTCTCTAATCTATTTTATGCAGTAACAAGAATGACCAACAGTCTTTATAAACCATATATAGCCATTTATGTTTTG